>MU108063.1:0-34323 GCA_012274485.2 Sinapis alba
TCGCTGTGATCTTTTCGTGGTCAGGAATCGTCGCGAGCATCGAAGCCTTGAACGTGGCTACTTGAAAACACACGTGTCAACACGTGAATCGTTTGGATATTTTGGCATTTTGTTTCATTTATTTCTGAGAAGCGTTAAATATTAAGAAAAATAGACTCTTGACATTAATAGGAAGAAATTAGAAAAAAGATTTGTTGCACTTTTTTTAAAAAAATCGTGTGGCCAAGAATCGTCACGCAAATCTCGCCACCTACTAACATCTTTCCACATAAAGAAAAAGCAAGTAGGGGCCTTTTAGTAAAAAGCCCAACAAGAAGGATAATAACGTCATTTGACGGAGACCTAATGGCCTCACAACGTATCTGACTTGAAGCCTATATAAAGAAGTCACTCCTCTTATTCTAAAATATACATCTCACAAACTCATTTTCTTTTCATCATCACCAAATCATAAGCGCCTCTCTCTCAAATTAGTTTTTTTTCTTAATCAGGTTAGTTTTCGTTTTATCTCACAGAGATCTGTTTCGTCTTTTGATTATCGTTACCTATCATCTTGTTTATTTGGAGCGATTGATTGAATCTGGCATTTGTTTTGGTTTCAGGTTACGTTTTGGTTGATATCTTTGCACAAAGAAGAGATTGAAAAGTCCAGATCGAGATCAATATATTCATCATATACATGTAAGTGTAATTAGGTCTTGGTTTGTTTAGCGTTTAATCTGCAATTGTTAGTTAAAAACACAGATCTGATGAAATAAATCTGTTAATATGTTCATGAGATATCTGGATTTTGTTGGATGTTGAATCATAACCTGTTAATGTGTTTATATTTATTAAATAATCATAGTGAATGTTTTTATGTGTTTATATGATTACATAATCATGGTTATTATGTGATTATGGTGTGACATTTGATTAATCACTGACGTGGAACATTGGATTGGTTGCAGAAGAGCGTGAATGAGATTATGATGGAATCGAAAGGTGGTAATAAAAAGTCGTCGTCGTCGTCCTTATTTTACGAAGCTCCCCTCGGTTACAGCATTGAAGACGTTCGTCCCAACGGTGGCATCAAGAAATTCAAATCTTCTGTCTACTCCAACGTAAGAAAAGCCTTTCTTCTCATTCAACAACATTACTTCATAGCCTTTGTAATGTTAATTAACAATCATTTTGTTTTGTCTGTTGCAGTGCGCGAAGAGGCCTTCCTGAGTACCATTCAGTTCAGACAGTCCTCGTAGTAGTTTAATTCTGCTTTTTTCAATCTCTTCAGTTTGCTCTCTCTGGTTCCCAAATCCCCTCGTTCTCACAAAATGTCAGTAGTCTCTGCAATCGGGTTCGAAGGCTACGAGAAGCGTCTCGAAGTCTCCTTCTTTGAGCCAAGTCTCTTTCTCGACACTCACGGGAAAGGACTCCGTGCCTTACCCAAATCTCAGATCGACGAGATCCTTGCACCAGCAGAGTGCACCATTGTTTCATCTCTCTCTAACGATGAACTCGACTCGTATGTCCTCTCTGAGTCCAGCCTCTTTATCTTCCCTTACAAGATCATCATCAAGACTTGCGGGACTACCAAGCTCCTCCTCTCTATCGAGCCGCTCTTGAGGTTGGCTGCTGAGCTTTCTCTTGAGGTTAAGTCCGTGAGGTACACTCGTGGAAGCTTCCTCTGTCCTGGAGGTCAGCCTTTCCCTCACCGCAACTTCTCTGAAGAGGTTTCTGTGCTTGATGGTCACTTTGCCAAGCTGGGTTTAACCAGTGTTGCCTATTTGATGGGTAGTGATGATGAAACCAAGAAGTGGCATGTTTACTCTGCTTCTTCTGCTCCTTCCATGAACGACAACAATGTCTACACTCTCGAGATGTGTATGACTGGTCTGGACAAAGACAAGGCATCTGTGTTCTACAAGAACGAGTCAAGCTCGGCTGGTTCCATGACTGATAACTCTGGTATCAGGAAGATACTTCCTCAATCCCAAATCTGCGATTTTGAGTTCGAGCCGTGCGGCTATTCAATGAACAGCGTCGAAGGTGACGCCATCTCCACTATCCATGTGACCCCTGAAGACGGATTCAGCTACGCTAGCTTTGAGGCTGTGGGATACGATTTCACAACCATGGACCTGAGCCACCTTGTCTCAAAGGTGCTAACTTGCTTCGAGCCAAAGCAATTCTCAGTAGCGGTACACTCTAGCGTCCCACAGAAGAGCTACGACTCTGGTCTCTCTGTAGACCTTGAGGATTACGGATGCAAGGAGTCAACAATGGAGTCTCTAGGAGAAGAGAGAGGAACAGTGATGTATCAGAGGTTTGAGAAGCTGGGAAGGTATTGTGGTTCTCCGAGATCTACCTTGAAGTGTGAGTGGAGCAGCAACAGTAGCTGCTGCACTAGCGAGGACGAGAAGGAAGAGGGAATCTAAGCTTTTTGTGTTTTTCGAATAATGTCTCGTGTTGTGTTTTTCTCCTTAAAAACCAGTAATAATTGTGTTTGGTCTCTGTGAATTCAGATGATCAAATATTATGACTATCAATAAGACTAGTTTCGTGATATTATAAAGTCTTGTACAATCGCGTAAAATTAATAATTTTTCATAAATTGACATCGTCAGCTTCTTTCTAGAGTCGAGTGTATATATGCATAAATATTACACACAACGACAACCATATATCGTTCTGATTCGCTTACTTGACTATATATCGTAACACATAGTTTTGGTTTAACGTTGATGACATGAGATTCTTAAAATACCTAGTTAATTTTCATAACTTGGAAGAAAAAAAACTGATTGCTAAAATTCCACATTATGACATCACTTAATTATAGTACATTATATATATATGAAATATTTATACCGATCTCATCATTCAAACTGGATTTGAGTTAGAAATTCATGATTCATAAAATTAAATATTTCCCAATATTTTTAAAGGACTTTGAAATATGAGTGGTTTGGCAAGTCCAACAAATAACTAGCCGAACACAACTGCGTACGTCTAACTATTTCCCGTCTACTATGACGTGAAGGCGTGAACGTAATAATACTAAAGTTGTCTTTCTTTTCATAATTTTTTATTTATAATATATGATAATTGTCTCCCAAACACCTACCTCATTTCTGTTTGAAACTCTTCTCTTTCTGAAGTAGCTAAATCATGTATTTAGTATGGTTCCGGATTCGCCTAACGCACGAACTTTATAACATATTCGCAAAAATATCACGAAATATGTTTGCCAAACGCATATGCAACAAACTACAAACCCCACGTTACATATTTCTATTTACATCCAGAGACGTAGCTGCATCTCTTCTACTGGATTAGAAATTACTAGACGACGAAATAATGCTACGTAATATCTATATTTTCCAGATATTTTTAAAGAGATATAATATTGATGCGAGAGAACCACATACATAGTTCTAAATAGACACTTGGAGTTCTCCATCGCCAATAAACACTTACCGACATTAGGCAAAACTGTTCATACCACTAAACCTCGCCGACTTGGTTTCAGATAACATGAGTCACCACAAAGATGTACTCCATTTGGTCTATAAATACAAACTCTAAGCCCACATCTCTACTCATCAATCGAAAAACATAAAACACATCAAAATTCATATAAAACAAAAACATCTGCTTAAGAAAAATGGCAGACAACAAGCAAAGCTTCCAAGCCGGTCAAGCCGCTGGTCGTGCTGAGGTCTCTTTCTCTCTTTAACACTTTGATCAAATGTGGTTGCTGCTGTTGGAAAAACAGTCTTGGCAACCGCACTTAGTTATCTAAATTTGAAACAATCACACTTTTTAAAAAATAGAGAAAAGCTTCCCCAATATATTTGTCTTGAACCAACAAACGTATATATTTTGAAGCAGTAAGCAGCACATAACCATAGCTAACTACTATATTTAGTCTATATAAATATCTTTGATATACACCGTTGGTTAATTATTTTAGAAATTTTGTTATATATCACAAAAAAATTCTTTTGGTGTGTATAGGAGAAGTCTAATGTGGTGGTGGAAAAGGTCAAGGATGCTGCTACCTCTGCTGGAGCGTCTGCTCAAACCGTAAGCAATCCATACAAACACATATGATATATCATATATAAATATACGTATCTACTTTACATGTTCATGGATCTCATATCTTTTTATTGTATCTATATGTATTACTTATATAGGCAGGACAGAAGATATCGGAGACCGCAGGGGGAGCTGTTAATCTTGTGAAGGAGAAGACTGGCATGAACAAGTAGTGGACTCGAAATCAAATTGGCAGCTATATCTTAATATCCCTTCCTAATTAATTGTTGTTGTTTTAAATAAAATTGGGAGCTCATATTGATTCTCATTTTCATCATAGTTCTTGTTGTTGTTATTGTTGTGTTTAGTGTTAATGTGTTATAAATATTTGTATTAATGTTTCTCGATCCCTTTAGGTTTGTATGTTTATGTATTAAGTTTCCCACTAATAAACATGTATAATTTAAAGTTCCAACAATATATTCATTCACTTGATGTTTATATACCCTCCTTTAATTTATTTATTGAGTTTTCTCATGCATGTTGGTTAAATCAAATTAAAATAAACCAAAGTTACAGAATACATTCTTGGACTCAAAGAAAACATTCTTGAAAATACCCAACACCAGGATAAGAACTTGATATTTATTTATTTTCAGTGAGGAAAATTATATTTGATACTGGGGAAAAGCCCAAAGAAACAGAATAAAGTCCACTAGTACGTGAACCGTAGCCTGTTTTCCTTTCAAGGTTGTGGCTCAGGAAACTATTGATCTAATTAAAACTATAGGGCACAAAACTCGTAATCACAAAGAATATATGGGCTACAATCGAATTATCTTAAGTTTTATTTCATCTACTGATCTACGTCATCGAAATGGAACCTTCTCTCTCAGACAGCTACGTTTCCTTGCCTCAGAAAATCAAAATCCTCACTAAAACCCTAAACATCTCAGAGATTCGCTCCTCCGTCTCCTTCCTTCCTTCTCAAAAAGAATCAACCTTTCGATTCGATCCACAGATCAAAATCGAGATGAGATATCAACAATGGCGATTGATGCTTCTCAGAAGCTACCGTGCTTCTCACTTTCAGGTAACCTTCATTTCAACCCGATCCATCTCTTCTCTCCTTCACTCACGTCCTGGAACCAGATCTCTACAACAAAGCGAAGATCTTTCTCGCTTAAGATCCACTACAATCACGACCCCTGCATTGATTCGAAGCTTCTCCTCCGAGCCTGCGGTTAAAGAGAAGTCTGCCTCCGAAGCTACCGTGATTGATATCTTCACCAGGTTGAGCTGTGAAGATGAGATTAAGAAAGAGTTGGAGTCTAGCGAGATCGTGCTTACCCAAGATTTGGCTTTAAAAGTTTTGAGAAAGCTCGAATCGAAACCCGATGTTGCTAAAAGGTTTTTCAAGTGGGTTAAGGAGGCTTTTCCTGAGGATCTTAGCTCGAAAAGCTATAACATGATGCTGCGTATTCTCGGTGGGAATGGGCTTGTTGATGAGTTTTGGGGTTTGGTTAGTGCTATGAAGAGGAAAGGTCATGGCTTATCTGCTAACGTTAGAGATAAAGTGGGTGAGAAGTTTCAGAAAGATGGGCTTGTGAGTGAGTACGTGAGGTTGAGAAAGCTTTTCCCTTTAGATCCGTTGGATGATTCTGCTGAGAGTGTTTGCGATACGGTGTGTAAGATTGTGAAGAAGGAAGAGTGGAGTGATGAAGTGGAGAAACAGATAAGAGACTTGAATGTTGAGTTTGAAAGTGATTTGGTGAAGATGATTGTGGAGAGTCTTGATGCGGAACCTAGGAAGGCTTTGTTGTTCTTCAGGTGGATTGATGAGTCTGGTCTCTTTAAGCATGATGAGAAAACGTATAACGCTGTGGCTAGGGTTTTGGGGAAAGAGAAGTTTCTTGATAGGTTTCAGAACGTCATGGGAGAAATGAAGAGTGCTGGCTACGAAGTGGATATTGAGACTTATGTTACGGTTTCAACAAGGTTTTGCCAGAGTAAGTTGGTCGAGGAAGCTGTTGACTTGTTCGAGATTGCTATGGCGGGTAGTAACAAACCGACCACACACTGCTTCACTTTGTTGCTCAAGAGAATTGTCACTGCCAAGGTTCTAGATATGGAGTTGTTTTCGAGAGCTGTGGAAGCTTATACCAAAAATGATAATGTTTTGACGGATGCTTTGCTGAAATCTGTGTTGAAGTCACTAACAAGCGTGGATAGGGTTGCTCATAGCAATGAGGTGTTGAAAGCAATGAAGAAAGGAGGCTATCTCCCAAGTAGTGATATGCAGAGCATGATCGCATCAGGGCTTAGTCGTAAGGGAAAGAAGGACGAGGCCGATGAACTTGTAGACTTTATGGAAGTATCCGGAAATAACCTAGATGATAAAGCAATGGTTTCTCTTGTTGTAGGGTACTGTGATTCCGGGGATCTTGAGGAAGCTTTAGTGAGTTTCGAGAAAATGGTTAGCAAAGAGGGAGTATCCTACGCTGATTATGCATTTGAGAATTTGGTTCATGCTTACTGCAACAAGAATCAGGTAAGAGATGCATGCAAGCTTTTGAGTGCACAAGTAAAGCGAAATCAGCTGAAACCACTTCATAGCACGTACAAGTTTTTGGTGAGTAATCTGCTGACGAAGAAGATTGCTAGAGAGGGTGGGTTTGAAGAAGCTTTGAGTCTTCTACCAATAATGAAGGATCATGGATTCCCTCCTTTCGTTGACCCTTTCATGAATTACTTCTCAAAAACTGGAACAAGCTCGGAAGCTTACAGTTTTCTGAAGGCTTTGACCTCATACCATTTTCCATCTATCTCAGTGGTTATGCGTGTATTCGAAACAATGATGAAGTCTGCAAGGCACAGTGAGGCGCAGGATCTACTCTCTCTCTGCCCAAACTATATCCGTAACGATCCAGATGTTCTAGAACTCTTCTACTCCATGAAACCTGATGAATCTGCTGTAGAGAAACCCTTGGCTGCTTCTTCTTCTTAGCTCCAGTTTTAGTTTACATTCCTTCATGTCCTTTTTTGTTTCTGGTTATGGATTCAAAAAATTGGTCAAGAGTGTTTCCTACTGTTCCTTTTTGTTTACATGTATCACACCATTCACCAGATTAGTGTCTTCATCAACCTGGTGCACTGGCAAAATAAGTTCAAGATACTCTGGTTCTTTTATTTTACAAATTTGTATCGTCTGCTTCTTGGATCTACCATAGATGCCCATGATTGTTTTGATTATTATTAACAACATCTGTCTGTAATTCTACTTTCATTTTTAGTTTTTTTTCTCTCTGCCAATGGCCTATGGTCTATGGATCAGAATCAGATACTTGTTTTCCACATTGTCAAGTGCTTGTGGAATCAAAATGGATGGTCTTTTGATGATGAGATCTTTGTTTATGATAATATTGTGTTCCCCTGTGGCCAAACCCAAAAGAAGCCTCACTTCTGTTGTAAAGAATCTATCAAGCATTTTTGTATGGTCATTGGCCTGAGAGATTTAGATTCAGCAGAGCAGAAGATAACGTAAGGTAGTTTCTATAGTATTTGTTCTTTTCTGATTATTGATAATAATAGTACTTGTAAGAGGACCACAACCACAAGCCAATTGTAGTGCAGGTCTTTGTCGCGGTTCTATATTCAAACTCTTTCGTTCTTGTAGATATATCACAATCTTGATGTGTAAATGCAAATGTTTCAAAACTTTTGTACCGTTTTGATTTCTCATTGTTAAGAGCATCATCTCTGCAAAGTCTTTTTGAATTTTTGTGCAGAGAGTGTGGAGAAGTAAAAAGGACTGAACGAGGAGGAACAGATCGGCGAGAGAGCGATGTAGCAACATGTAAAGACAAGCTTTGATTGATGTTCATACAAGAAATGAGACAAAAGGAGTGGAAGAAAGAAAGAACGAGAGAGATGTGTCATCATTTCTGTATGATGAGTTGCTATTTAGCAAAAGTGGGGGACCGTTTCGAACCTTTGGATCCATCCGGCGGGTTTCCTGGGTTTTGAAGCAAAGCCTAACATGCTTTTTTGGATAGAAGAAAGATAAGAAAAAAAGAAGAAGGTTAAAGCAGGTTTCACATTGCAACGAGGAGACAGAGTTTCTATCACTTTCCCGGGAAAAGCTAAAGAGGAAAATGAAAAAGAAAAAAAGAATGAAGATCAATTGTCCAAGAGAATCTCTTAACGAGTGTTCTTAACTCATAATTTGACATTTTTGTTTTTAACACTTTTCAACTAAAAGACACTCTTATATTTTTTATTTAAGAGACGGTTCTTAGTTTTTCTTAGTTAGCTAAGAACCGTTTCTTATTCGAAGCTAAGAACCCCGGTTAAGATATCGGGGATAATGATGATCTAAGCACGCTAGTGTTACTTGCTTGCTTGGGACCCGATAATGTAAAATCAAATATTTAGGGATGTATCAGTTTACTTATCTGTTTATTTTTTACACTTTTATCTGAATGAGCTATATACTATCAATGATCCTAAGATACGTGTATAATTTTGTTAGCTTAAAGAAAACTAATCATTCAAAACTACAAATGGAGTGAAACTAAAACATTGTTATCAATATTTAGACAAAAGTCAAAACTATTGAGACATGTAATATGGTGGTTGTTAAATTTTCATGGCTATTAAATGGCTACGAGTGAAGAAAAATGAAATGCTTACGCTTTGTTTATACCATAAGCATAGCGTTTGGTATGTTAGGTGAATCCCGAACGCATTAAACATATGATTTAACTATTCAATGTAAAATTTATTGGTAATATTCTTTATTTTATTTTTCTATTGGTTGATATATGGTTAGGTATATTGGTAATAATATTTTTATTTTGAAAATATGTAAAATTAAATGTTTCCTTAATATGTGTGCGTAAACCTAGAACGACAGCTAATATGAAACGAGAGAGTATTTTAATTCTTTATTTTATTTTTCAAATGTCAGATATACTAACTTTTGTGTTGATTTATAGTTCACCAGTTACATTTATACTTTCAATACAAATATCAATCGTCTTGGATGCTACAACTTTTTGAACCATTGTATTTTCTTTACAACGAACACACTAAAGCTAACTAAGAATGTCATGATTTGATGTAATAATCACATAGATAAGGGAAATGATGGCAAGTTGCTTCGATGAATCACTTTCATGGACCGACAAGACATGGTTATAATAATTCTATACCAATAATCCATGCAAAATACTATTATTGACAATTCTATCTAAAAAGAACCCAAAATTAATTTCAAACTTTCATGATTTCATCGGTTGTACTTCTAAGTAGGTCTGCGTAGCAAGATATCAAATTGGGTATTTTGGATATTGGAGATTCCGGATATAAGAAAATTGGTACCGATCAAATAATTTTAAATTTTGGATCAAATTTGGTTCAGTACTTGTCCGATCTATATATTTTTAGGTATATCCGAATGAACAAAAAAACAGTTCTTATTCTTCTTATTCAGATTAAGAACTGATATCAGCTGTTGCATTCTTTGTTTCAGAAAGATATAAGTAAAGTATTCGAAAAAGAGAAATTATAAATATTTTATATGCTTAGAGCATGTCTATTGAGGGGTTCTTAGATTTAAGAACCAATTCTTAACTTTTTCTTTGTTAAAGTTAAGAACCGGTTCTTAAATCCCGCTAAGAACCACTTACTAAGAGCCCCTGATGGAGATGGTCTTAAATACCTCTCAACATGACGTTGTAAAGGTTATAATGTGTTATCATCTTTTTAACTATCGATTGGCAACACTACTTAACGATTACAAAATGCATGTCCGCGTTTTTTACTAATGCAAATATATACGCAATTTTGAATATTTCCCCCATTTATGTTTACCACTAATACAATTTTGATTATTTTCTATTGTTTAGTTACCAATGTTTTTTTGAAAAAAAAACATTGGTAACTAAACTTAATGTTTTACCAATTTTTTAGTACAACATTTAATGTAAGGAAACTAGTACTTTAAGCTTAAATCAAGTTTAAACACTTTGGTAATAATGAAAAATGTGTTTTTATGGAACTTGATGACAATTAGGTGAGATAAAATACAAATACAAAACTCTAAGCGAGTAAAAACAAAGCCTTAGACAATTGGGTGTGTAGTTTATACATTGCCAAGCGTACATATGCAATGTAATGGCTGTCAATCGCTTAAACAGTTTGAATCGTCATACACGAATTAGTTCACTTAGAAATACAAGTTAAAAATGATAAACTATAATTGTAGCTCTTTTTTATATATACCCCTATCTTGGTCTAGACATATAATATAAGTAACCATTTTAATTATTTTCTTCTCAACATGAATTCTTGACTCATATATGAAAACGTCACGTGAGTATTTTCAGAAATCACAAAGAAAAGGTATAGTAAAATGCAGTTTCTACCATAGAGTGTAGACTAATGAACAGATGAGCAATTATGTAACTTGTGGTAGTATGAATCAAATGAAGCAATCTGTGAATTCAAAGAAGAGAGGCTAATAGTATAATATTATGTCATCAGATACTATTCCCCTAACATTATTGAAGCTGAGACAGTTTATTACCTCCACCACCTCAGCCCTCAGGCATAGTGCTGAAGTTTGGAACCATCTTTCTCTATCTGCATTCTGAACAGCATCTCATGTCATGTTTTGTAATCTTCTATTCTTATACATATTACAGTATTTATGATTTTTCTTTTGTTTCCTCTGATATTCACAGAACTCATTTTCCATCAAACGTCAAATCGACGGTTTAAAAGCATTAAATATTGATGATTGTTTCTCATAAATCGAGTTTTAAGAAACCGTGTAACGTGGACCAAACTATAAAAACTTGACTAGGAATGTCGCTTGGGAAAGTAATTCTGGAACACAAAAATGATAGTAGTATACTATTGTTCACCACAAATTTAGAATATTATTTTGTTTGTTTCTTCTTTGTTTACAGTTCAGTACGCATCGATGAAGATAACCATAATGTACGAATGTGAATATCTTTAAATAATTTGAACGTTAAGAAACATTTTGTGTAATTGATTCTTGACATGAGAAATGAGTAAATATTACTTGAAATAAGTTTTCAAATTTTGGTTAATATGACAAAAAAAAATTGGTTAATATGCTGTCAAATTAACAATACATATAGTTTAGTTTGACAGACAAAAAATGATAGGTTAGTATTCAACTGTAAATTAGCGATATCACCCTTCACAAAACCCTAAGATCGCATTAAAAATTTCATTAAGCCTATCATTTTTGTATTAAATAGTTTTTCAGAAGTTGAATGTATATTGTTTTTATAATCGTGAAAACGAAAAATATATAAATTGCTTAGTTTCTATTATAATCGTATTATAATAAAATTAGCTTTCTCTAATTTCTGGACAGTCTTTAAAAGTTATAACGAATAATATAAGAAAAGTTTAATTAAAAAGACTAAAATAAATCATATTTGTTTTAACACCATATATAGTATATGTATACTTTCAACAGATGAAGTGCTTGTCACAATGTAACTGCCAACTCACACATAGACAAAACCTAGTGATAAGGACAAGCAGTTTGGACAAATTGTAAGGTTAAAATTCAAATGTCTTGTTCTTGGTTTGTGGGTTATCTTATTATTATCTAATTTTTTATCAAACAAATCTGTATATATACACATGTATAAATCTATTAGTACATTATATCAAATATCTTATACTACTAGTAAATATAGCTTGTAGCTGTAAAATGAAAAGTGGGTTAAAGACTTTGAAGTTTTTTTCTTCGAAGAGAAAAAAACTATATTTAAATTTTTTGACGATTTCTTATATGAAAGTTAGAGCTGGTCATTTAGCTCTTAGTAGGATTTATCGAATCTATTCCTTTTCCATGCAAAAGACCAAAGCATACCACACAAATAAAAGAAAACTCAGCCAAGGACTGGAAACCATCAAATTTGTATAGAAAGGAAAAATACTCTACGCATTTTAACCACCCACGCATTATATACTCCACTAGAAAGTCTTAAATTAGCATTTTCCAGAATTAAGGATGAAATTAATTACAGGCGCATGATTATATTTAATATCTTCGTATTTCCACACATCGAGAAGACAAAGATGCTGAAGATTGAGTGGGCAACGAAATCAATAAGTATACAAAATTTCTTGAGAGTATAGCTTCTTTTTTTGTTTTCCATATAATCTTCTCACCGAAGTTCTCACATTCTCAAAAACGCATTAACCTAAAGTTTTTACATGTAAACATATTTATACTGAGGATAAAAAAAGTTTGGTGTAGCTATGCAAAAAAAAAAAAAAGGATTCCAATTCTACCAAGCAATGCTTTTATCTGTTTTGTTGTGAAAACATTATTAAAAAAATTAATCATCCCTTTCAAACTGACTAACTTATTATTATCAAAATTCTCCACTATTATAAGAAACATTTACTTTTTTTTTTCTTGTGCAACTTATAAGAAACATTTACATAATTGTAAAAATAAGTGAAAGGACAAGAAAGAAACAAAAAATGTGAAAACATTTTTTTTTTTGTTGAAAAAAAAAACAAGAAACCATAGACAAAAACATGACAGAGTGGCAGCTAGCAAAAGAACAATATTCTAATATCCTGTTTTACCCTATTAATTTTTGAAATACAAATTGCTCTACTGACTATTCTTGTCCTTTACAAGAATATGGGCAAATATAACTTTTTTTTTTTTACATTTTTAATATCAGTTTATTACTTTTTAACGGTCTCCCCACACACAAAAGCTTTATCGACAAGCATGCTATGAACTTCACTTTAGTCTACCAATGAATCTGGTATTTCTTTTCCATTTTTTTTTTCATTTCTGACACATAATAAAAAAATAATTCTTTTTAAATAAAGATCATGCTTTTGGTGAAGTGGGTTCTTCTGCCATATAAAGCAAATTTTCTTGATGTTGAAATGTTTATATTTTTTGTCACAAATAATTTAAACCAAATTTAAAAGCAAATATAAAGATTTAGTTTTTGATTCTTCCAATCTATCTCACTCTCTCTATATCTCCATCAAAGACCAAATTATCTGGAAACTGAATACATCTTGTTTTCTGCTCATTCCTCTCTCTCTGTTTCAGCAACGGAGAGTACTATAGTCATGAGAAGATCTTTAGTTTATTTCTTGGGATTCTTATGCCTTCTCTGCTCTGTAAGCGGTTTACTTTCTCCTAAAGGAATTAATTTTGAAGGTAAATTCATCAAAACTTTTAAATCTTTAGTCTCACTTCTTAGAAACCAAACTCCAGCTTTCTAGTTTTTTTTTTTTTTTTTTTGCTCTTACATTTGTGGTTCTTGATCCTGGGAATTGAAATTTTTCTTTAGTGCAAGCTTTGATGGACATAAAAGCTTCACTACATGATCCTCATGGTGTTCTTGATAACTGGGATAGAGATGCTGTTGATCCTTGTAGCTGGACAATGGTCACTTGTTCTTCAGAAAACTTTGTCATTGGCCTGTAAGTATCACATTTTCACCAATACATATTCATAATAAGAATGAATTTTTCATGTGAAG
Organism: Sinapis alba; assembly: GCA_012274485.2. Lineage (NCBI taxonomy): Eukaryota > Viridiplantae > Streptophyta > Magnoliopsida > Brassicales > Brassicaceae > Sinapis > Sinapis alba. Next base: position 13,596 of record MU108063.1, read on the forward strand.
TAAAAAAAAGAAAGAAATGTTTTAATTTTATTACAGGGGCACACCTAGTCAGAATTTATCTGGTACACTATCTCCAAGCATTACCAATTTAACCAATCTTAGGATTGTGTGAGTACTTACTGTTTACTTAAAATCTTTTTTTTTGTGTGTGTGTGTTTGTGTATGTTCCTTGATGAGTTTTTTTTCTTCTTCTCTTGCAGGCTGTTGCAGAACAACAACATAACAGGAAAAATTCCTTATGAGATTGGTAGGCTTACAAGGCTTGAGACTCTTGATCTCTCTGAAAACTTCTTTCGTGGTGAAATTCCTATTTCACTAGGCTATCTACGTAGCTTGCAATACCTGTAAGAATAGAAGTAAAGTTGTTTAAAAGATCTCTTAGTTTGTGATCTTGATATGTCATACTGTGTATGATCAGGAGACTTAACAACAATACTCTCTCTGGAGTCATTCCTCTGTCACTATCCAACATGACTCAACTTGCCTTACTGTAAGCTAAATTCATCATTCAGTTCACATTAAACCAGTTCACAAACAGAGACATGTAATGTAATGTGGGGTCTTTCTTTTCCTAGAGATTTGTCATACAACAATCTTAGTAGTCCAGTCCCAAGATTTGCTGCAAAGACCTTTAGGTGATTGATTCTTTCTCATTCTCTCTCTCTCTCTGTAGCCTTTGATTGACTGTAATTGTTTACCTTTTTGATAACAGCATCGTTGGGAACCCGCTGATCTGTCCCACTGGTAAGGAACCAGACTGCAATGGAACTACATTGATACCAATGTCTATGAACTTGAATGAAACTGGAGGTAACTAGCAAACTAATGAAGTACTTGTAAACATTTCAATCTTGGTATGATCATACATTAACTAACAGCTGCTTTCTCTTTTTTTTTTTAAAGCTCCTTTATACGTTGGTAGATCAAAGAATCACAAAATGGCAGTCGCGGTTGGATCCAGCGTTGGGACTGTATCGTTGATCTTCATTGCTGTTGGGTTGTTTCTTTGGTGGAGACAAAGACATAACCAAAACACATTCTTTGATGTGAAAGGTTTGAGATCTTTCTCACTTGCATACAACACTCTTAGAAGATTCATTTAATTAGAAACTTCCTTTGTAAATCAGATGGGCATCATCACGAGGAAGTTTCACTTGGAAACCTGAGGAGATTCGGTTTCAGGGAGCTTCAGATCGCTACTAACAACTTCAGCAGTAAGAACCTCTTGGGGAAAGGAGGCTATGGGAACGTATACAAAGGCACACTTTCAGACAACACAGTGGTCGCGGTGAAAAGGCTCAAAGATGGAAATGCATTAGGAGGAGAGATTCAGTTCCAGACAGAAGTCGAAATGATCAGTTTAGCTGTTCACAGAAACCTCTTAAGACTCTACGGTTTCTGCATCACGCAAGCTGAGAAGCTTCTTGTTTATCCTTACATGTCTAACGGAAGCGTCGCGTCTAGGATGAAAGCCAAACCGGTTCTTGATTGGAGCATTAGGAAGAGAATAGCTATAGGAGCTGCAAGAGGGCTTGTGTATCTCCACGAGCAATGTGATCCTAAGATCATCCATCGTGATGTCAAAGCAGCGAATATACTTCTTGATGACTACTGTGAAGCTGTGGTTGGTGACTTCGGTTTAGCTAAACTCCTGGATCACCAAGACACTCATGTCACAACTGCCGTTAGAGGCACGGTAGGTCACATAGCTCCTGAGTATCTCTCAACAGGTCAATCCTCAGAGAAAACCGATGTTTTCGGGTTTGGGATTCTACTTCTTGAGCTTGTAACGGGACAAAGAGCTCTTGAGTTTGGTAAAGCGGCTAACCAGAAAGGCGCTATGCTTGAGTGGGTTAAGAAGATACACCAAGAGAAGAAACTTGAGGTGCTTGTGGATAAAGAGTTGCTGAAGAAGAATAAGAAGAGCTATGATGAGATTGAGTTGGAAGAGATGGTGAGAGTAGCTTTGTTGTGCACACAGTATTTGCCTGGACATAGACCGAAAATGTCTGAAGTTGTAAGAATGCTGGAAGGAGATGGACTTGCAGAGAGATGGGAAGCTTCTCAAAGGAGATCAGACAGTGTTTCGAAATGCAGCAACAATAATAGGGTTAATGAGTTGATTTCGTCATCTTCGGATAGATACTCTGATCTTACTGATGACTCTACTTTACTTGCGCAAGCTATGGAGCTCTCTGGTCCTAGATGATGAAAAAAATATCTGAAAAGAAGTTTATGAAACTTGAATCTCAAGGATTCTTGTTTCTCCTTTTATTTGTATAATATAGTGGGTCTTTTTGGAGAATGTTGTCTCTGTAATTGTATAGGCTAAATTGTTATGTGAGAAGTTTTGATTTAACGTACTGTACTTAGGGTTAGATCATTGTTGTTTTCTTGGATTTCATGTTTAGAATGCAATTTATTATATTTGTATCATATAAACTTTTTTTTTTCTTTTTTTCAATTGAAGTACCACATATGCATTAGCTTTTTTTGACTATTGGGTAACGTTTATGATTTTTTTTTAAAAAAAAATTCAACCTGCAATTTTTCAACCTGCCCAGCCCAGCCCATCTAAATAATAAAACTCTAATTTACCAAACCTCTATAATGTAGTGTCGTGGTTTAATTAATTAATTAATTAATTAATTAATGCTAAGCAAAACGGAAATACATTTATATTTAACCTAAAGTAAGTCGCGTTATATTTTATTGCGTCTCTCCTCAGTCTCCACTCGCTCGTATCCATATCCTCATTGCATCACCGCCGCCGCCGCCGCGGTTCTACACTCTCCGGCCAAATTTAGCGGGTAAGTCTCCGTCAATGTCTTACCTTCTCTCACCGATATCACCTGTTGGTCAACTGGTTGAATTTGTTAGGCTATCTATAATGAAAAAACCATATCGATTGCTAATTGTGGGATACAGAGTTTACTTTCTCTCTCGATCCATTCAGATCTTATCTTGACTTGCTTAGATTAGTTTCTTCATCTTTTGCGTCTTTGACAGGGAAAAAAAAATCCGAGAGAATGCCGACGGTTAACATCGGAAGAGACCGTTTGTTCGCTGCTCTTGGAGAATCCTACAGTAAACCCTAAGAAACTCCTTCCTTCTTCTTCAGTCCCTCCACAACTTTTGTAATTTTATTTGATTCCATTATCTTCTTTTAAATGTTTAGCTAAGGAAGAGTTTGAGGATCTGTGTTTCCGTTTCGGTATCGAGCTTGATGATGTGGTGAGTGCATTGCCCTCTCTCTCTGTTGGTTAACTTCTCCCACTGATTAGTTTCTTCTTCTTTTTTCGTGCAATGACTAGACTACTGAGAAAGCAATAATAAGGAAGGAAAAACATATCGAGGAAGAAGCTACGGCTGACGAAGAAGTCATCTACAAGATTGATATTCCTGCCAACAGGTTAAGAAGAAACCATCTGCATTTTCATAAAGGTTTTTAGTATTTACATCTTAATCATTTGCAGGTATGATTTGCTCTGCCTTGAAGGGCTTGCTCAAGCTCTTCGTATCTTCAACAAGAAACAGGAGATACCAACGTATAGGCTTTCTGACATCGGCAAGGACAAAATGCTTAAGATGAATGTTAGATCTGATCAGGTTGTGTGTATATCTTAGCCTGTAGCAACTCGCAACCAAACCTCCTTTCGTTTTTGCTTTTTCTGTTATTGATGTTTCGCCATTCTGCAGACATCTCAGATTCGCCCTTATGTTGTCTGTGCTGTTTTAAGAGGCGTGACCTTCGATGAGGCTCGTTACAACAGCTTTATCGATCTTCAGGACAAGCTACATCAGAATATCTGCAGGTAAATGTTATTTGCCAGTTTCAAATGCGATCCGTTATTAGCTGCAGATTAACACTCTGGGGATTGCGTTGACATTTATTCCAATACTTTTCTGCTAGCTGTGTGATATTCATTTATTTTCACTGCAAATTTCAGGCGAAGATCCCTGGTTGCTATTGGAACTCATGACTTAGATACATTACAGGTCCCTTTCACATATGAGGTGAGTGTTCTACTCTTTTCCACTTTTGTTATTTATCTTCTATTCTTCCTCTACTATTCCTGTTTGGTGTCATTTCTCTAAATGAAATGATAATCGAGCTTATATGCAATCTATTTCTTTCTATAATGTGCTTTTAGGGTAGGCCATTGATACTGTGGTCTTTGCTTCTTATTTTCAGGCTTTGTCGCCAAAGGATATAAATTTTGTCCCTTTGAAGCAAGTAAGTTGCCTTTCTCTGCTTCTCATGTAGTAGATATGTGGTTTTATTTCTAGTTGTTTATAGCATTTGCATCAACTTGCTGATACAGACAGATGCTTTTATTTCTCATGTCCTATTTTATGATAACATCTTATTAAAGATGGTTTCATCTTTGTTACCCTGGCTAATACAAAAACTCTTGGTGCAGACTAAGAGCTTCAGGGCTGACGAACTAATTGAATTCTACAAGGTAAATCACCAATAAAAAGCGTCTCTTTTAATAAACATGAAAAGTTATTATTTTGGCTCATGTTAGTCTGTATATTTACTCAGACTGCAACCGTTCTGATTAAATTCCCTTTAAAAATTCTGATGACTGTTTTGTTTTTGAATTTACCTTTTGGCAGTCAGATTTGAAGTTGAAGAAGTATCTACACATAATTGAGAGCTCACCCGTCTTCCCTGTTTTATACGACAGTAAAAGGTATTTAGTGCTTCTTCGCAGTAAACTATGTGTATCAACTGAAACTAATGAAGGTTAACATTTGCAGAACGGTGTTGTCATTGCCACCTATTATCAATGGTGCACATTCAGCAATTAGCCTGCAGACAAAGAATGTCTTCATTGAATGCACAGCAACTGATTTGACCAAGGCCAAGATTGTTTTGAATACAATGGTAATGTGGTTGACAAATCATTAGTCACTGTGCTTAAATGATTAATGTTTCAGTGATCATTCACCACTGTTTTGTTTTCAGGTTACAACCTTTTCTGAATATTGTGAGAAGAAATTTGAGATTGAGCCTGTTGAGGTTACATATGACAGCGGAGAGTCATACATCTATCCGGATCTAGCTGTTTACGATATGGAAGTTCGACTCTCTTATATCACTGACTTAATTGGAGTCTCTTTGGAGGTGGAAGAGGTAATGATGGCGATCAAGTTGTCTTTCTACTAATTGATCAAAGAACCATTCTCTTTATTGTTGAATTGTCGATATAGAGACTGCAGAAAAAGTAAATCTTGGCATATATGTTAGGACTTTCTTTTCTGGTCTGCTGTGTGTTTTCTTTGTTTTTGATGGTCCCATGTGATACTAATCCCTTTGTTGTGAATTGGCATGTGTAACCTCCAGGTCACAAGTCTGCTGAACCGAATGCAGTTGCGTGCTGAGCGATCAACGTCTAGTGAGAGTCAATGCCTCGTAAAGGTACATGTACCTCCATGCAGAAGCGACGTGCTCCACCCTTGTGATGTTATGGAGGTAACTTTTCATAACTAAGACCTTTATACCTTGATGGCGTTATGAATGATTTTGCGTACGTTAATTAATTGCTATCTTTTGCCAGGATGTCGCCATTGCCTATGGTTACAATAACCTCCCGACAAGAAAGCCTGCTTCGATTAAACCACTGCCTTTGAATGAGCTCAGCGATCTTCTCAGAGCAGAGGTTACTAGCGCTTCCACTTGCTTCGTTTAAATCCCATCTGTCTGTGTGTGTTTCCATGTGAAATACAGTTAGCATTTATATCTCACAGAGGTTATCTTATTCATCTTTGGCACTTTTAGATTGCGATGAACGTGTACACCGAGGTTCTGACATGGATACTGTGCTCGCACAAGGAAAACTTCGCATTGCTAAATAGAGAAGATGACAATTCAGCTGTTATAATTGGGAACCCACGGTCTGCTGATTTTGAGGTGCCTCTCAAAACCTTTTTCATATACTCATTGGCCATTTTCTTACATCCTGGTTACTATCTTCCGTTTGTTTCATTAAACAGGTAGTAAGAACGAGGCTAATGCATGGAATACTGAAGACAGTTGGTTCTAACAATAAGCACCCTAAACCTATCAAGGTAAGCGCTTTGGTTTACCTTTTTTTCTCCAGTTACTATACCTGAATTCGAAGTCTCTTGATCATTTTCCTCTTTTTTCTTTTTGTTGTTTCAAGATTTATGAAATAGGTGACGTGACCTTATTGGATGAAACAAAAGACGTTGGTGCATCCAATCGCCGCCATCTCGCTGCACTACACTGTGGTGCTACTTCTGGATTTGAGGTATATAGATTATTTTCCTAACTCATTGTCTTGGCCATGGATGATGCTTAAAATCTTATCTTGAGAGACTTATCTGTATTATGCACAGCTTATACATGGTCTCGTCGATAGAATCATGGAAGTAATGGGAGTTCCATTTGTATCAAACGGTGACAATACAGGATACTATATAAGCCGCTCTGAAGTAAGCTTTTATTTTTAAAAGTTACATTGTCTTTGATTACACAGACACCTCTAAACTGTTTCTTTCGTTCTTATCTGCAAAAGGAACCTGAGTTTTTAACTGGTAGACAAGCCAGCATCATTTACAAAGGGAAACATGTTGGTAACTTTGGAATCGTGCATCCTCAGGTACACACTTTCTTCATCTTGTTTTGATTATAAAAATCCGCATATGAATCGGGTTTTGGTTTCTGAATGTTTGTTTTTGCTCCAGGTTTTGAACAACTTTGACATCACTGATCCATGCTCCTTCGTGGAGATTGACATCGAAGCTCTCCTTTAGAAAGCTTATAGTATATCTGAATCAGTGCTCAACTGTTACAAATTCTCGTTTTTAATTGTTTCGAGGATAAAGAGAGGATTGTTCCTACAATATATTTAGCTTTTTCATTTGATGGATTAAATTGTTTGCGATTTTGCATAGACACTCTTTATTTCCATATTTGTACACTCGGCTGTAAAATGGAGGTTATTTAATCACGTATTGCCTGAAAAAAGTTCGAAAACCTTTGGATGGAGACTAGTTTACAACTTTGTACACACCAGTGTTAGAAAAGTTAACACGTAACTTGTTATAATGCGTTGAGAAACAGAGTGTGGAAACATTGTCGCATACAAATTTATTAGAATTAGCCCTAGATATGAAGTTGTTCACACAGCTAAATCAGTATCGTACCTACATAATTGCATCTGGTTTCTTGTTGGTGTCTCCTTACTAAATATTAATTTTCATTTTAAGGAAATTGAAATTGTGGTTATAAATACAAGACAACTGGAGAGGACGAGAATCATCCAACATTACAGAAACAGCTTCGTCTTCTTCTTCTTCTTCTTCTTCTTCCAAAGCAAACCAAACAAAGTAACAAAAAAAAATGGAGATGGTGACGAGTTTTGTATACCCACCGCCTCCGTCGATACTGCTCAACACCATGAGCGTCGTGGGTTTAGTCTCTCTAGCGAAGGTCGGTTGGTCGGAAGTGAGAGGAATTCATCTCAAATACTCCAAATTCAACAACAAAACATCATCATCGTCATCATCATCACCACAACCACAGAAACATACTCTCGGCAGCTTCTCGAGCCGAACCGGAATGCTTTTGTTATACACACCCGGGTTCCTAGCCGCTGCTGCTTCTTTCTTCATCTTACCTTCTGATGACCTCAGGTTTCTTCTCCTCAAATCCGCACTGACCCTCCATTTCTTCAAAAGAATCTTCGAGGTAACAATCTCCCCTCCCTCTGATGCATTTCGTCCAACTCCTTTATACGTATATCCTCTCTTTGACGCATTTCATCGAACAGGTTATGTTCATTCACAAGTACAGTGGAGAGATGGCTATAGACTCAGCTCTCACCATAACCACCAGCTACTTCTCCTCCACGGCATTGATGTTATACAGCCAAAACTTCACACTTGGACTAACCGAGCCATCTTTCGATCTGAAACCCCTCGGGGTTGTGGTCTTTGTGGTGGGAATCGTTGGGAATCTGTATCACCATGTTTTGCTAGCTAAGCTAAGGAACGAAGATGGGAAGAAAGAGTACAAGATCCCCAAAGGTGGTCTGTTCGAGACAATCATATGCCCTCACTATCTGTTCGAGATACTTGTGTTTTGGAGTTTCTTTATGGTTTCTCAGACCATTTACTCGTTTTCTTTCGCCATGGGAACCACTTTCTATCTTGTTGGTCGGAGCTATGCTACGAGAAGTTGGTATCTTTCTAAGTTTGATGACTTTCCTAAGCACATTAAGGCTTTGATTCCCTTTGTCTTCTAGAGAGATCGATCATCTCTGCTGCCAAATGTTTTTCCCTTCTTTCTCTTTTGTTAGTAAACATACTAATACTGTCTTAATAAAACAGAAGGGGTAAATAGCCATGAACTGTGAAAACTGATTTTATGACGTTAATAGTGTTTTTTTTTAACATAATGACGTTAATGATGTTTATGTGGAGCATTGTTTATTTTTAACCTCATTTTGTTTCAAATATATATATATATATATATATCTATATATGCATCTGTTTTTAATACATTTTAAAATATAGTGAATTTGTAATTATAGTTTGTAGTTTGTTAATACTGATTTTTTTTTATTTTGGAACTTTTGGTCGAATATTAAAAAGATGGGTTTAGGACAGTAACATATGTTAAATTCAATCGATTTGATATTAAGTCACATTTATTTTGAACATCTCTATGAGTATGAGTCTGAACTTTGATTTCAACTCATTTGAATATCCTAGCTAATAAAAATATACTGATTTTCATTGCTACATTTTTTTTTTTGATCAATTTCATTGCTACATTTATCTATTGTTCGTGGTAAAAAAAGAAAATTACACGATCTAATAGCCAAGAAAATAAAAGACTATTGGGCCTTGGTATCGAAGCCCAAATATTACAATCGGGCTACCATTCGGGTTTTAATTTGTCGGTAACCTCCACGGACCACTTCTGTAACCGACACGTCGTCCGTGTTTCTTAGTTTGGGCGGGAAATTTTGCAGAACCGGCTCTGTCTTCTCGACCTTCTTGCGAAATCTGCAACAATGGTGGATTTGAGATTCATTTTCGTTTTCTTAATCATCTTCTTCGTCTTCGTCTTCTCTACAGTTTCTCAATCACCAGGTAAAATTTCACTATCCTTTACATTTTACATTATTAAATTTTTTCCGCAAGTAAATAGTTTCTCTCTCTCTCTCTCTCTCTCTTAATGTTACAGACCAAAACACGGAAAATAAATCTCTTCGAATTCTATCTAAGACACTCATAGGCGATGACGGCAGAGTCTACGCTTGCTCCGACAACGATTTCTTCTCCTTCGAGTCTAGCGGTTCAATTGCTTGGTCGGTACATATGGATTTTAAATGTAATACCGGTTTCTCCCCGGTTTATTCAGGTTTTAACCAGGTACAATTCCAATCTTCTCTCAACTGCTTCTCCATCTCCTCTGTTTTCTCAAACGTAATGGACGCTTGTTTTTTCAGATGCTTGTTCTTGCAGAGAACCGAATCCTAAGAATTGATTTCCCAAGAAACGGAACCAAATCTGAACCGGAAATGTTCTTCGATCCCGGCGAAACCATTCTCGGTTTCGCGGTTAGCATATCGAGTTCTTCGGTTTACATCACGGTCAAGGACCATGGTCTCTACGCTTACAATATGCTACGTCAGCAACTCTGGATCGCAGAGCCTAAAACCGAACGGTTCGGTTACAGATTAGGATGTAGAAAAGATTACGAAAATTGTAAATTCGATTCTGGACCGGTTATTGATTCTTGCGAAGCAAGCATCTATGTAACACTCTCTCTTTCTTTCTTCAACTTCAAGTAATTAGTGTGTTGCTGATTGATTTCTTGTGAAGCAAGCATCTATATAACAACTCTTTTGTTTTTAATATTTTTTTTTCAGATATCAAATAATGAAGGAGAACTCTACTCGTTATCTCTCCGTGGCACTTACTACCAATGGATTCAAGATTTGAGTCTTGTGTACCGGTTCTTCACCGTTACACCTGGGAACAACGGTCTTGTCTACGTTGTTTTCCCAACAAAATCGCTAGTTTTCGCATTAGATTCTTTCTCTGGTGACATTTTGTGGCAGAAAACCGTTGGTCCATTAGCAGAAAGTTCTGGTTCACACCCTGTCATAGACACAAACAGTTAGTCTCTCATTAACCAAATCTATTACATTGTAAGATCGCTTGAACTTAGTCTAATCAAAGGTTGTTTTTCAACAGGCTGGGTATCGATTGGTTCGCTCGATGGAACATTGTACTCGTTCTCAAGAACAGGGGAGCTTCATAAGATACCTAAAAATGCAGAGGCAGATTCAATGATCCAAGTAGAGCCATTACTGGATTGCTCTGGTAACGGGGTTTATGTTTCTCAGACAAAGCTAGAAGGAAAGACCGATCGAGTCATTGGAGAGAGTACTTACGTGTCTGCTAAGAAACCAGAAACCGCGGTTTTTTCACTTGTTGTTCCAGAGACCAGATCTATCCACTGGTCTCATAGTTATTCTGGTAAAAACCCTAGAATATTCTGTCTCGTTGAAACTATTTTTATATCTATGATGGGTTTGTGTATCAGATCAATCTCCGAGTTTGTTACTAGACGAAGATCTACAACATTTTGTGTTGGATGAGAGGATTGTTCTTGCGTTCATTGCAGCCTCTAACTCTGGAAACCCATTTCGGTGTCGCTCCAAACACGAAAAACTGTCGTCTAGCTGTTCATTTGCAGAACCAGAGCATCTTGATATCTACATTGGTAAACCCTAAAACACCAATGTCTTCTTGATTACTTGTATCTTAAGAAACTCTGTTTCAGGTAATGAAAGAACAATAATTTGGTGTCTACTCTTCGAGTTTGTGATCATTGTCCTCTTTGCGGCGCTTGTGAGGTTCTGTTTTATATTCTGGAAGAAACAAAAGCTTCAAGGTCGTCCCTTTAGTGCCTTTTTGGACAAGCGAGTAAGCAAAAGCCCTAGACTTCTTTTTGTTACTTTCTCCCCAAGAAACATCTGTTTACACTAATTTACTTCTTTTCAGCGTTTGTTGCATAGAAAGAGGAGAGAAATCGATAGAACGATAACAAGACTTCAAAACGAATCAACGGCAGATGATTTCTCGGTTGAAAAAATCAATGATTTGGTTCAAGAGAGGGAAAACGTGAAGAGGAAACTCTCTTCAACCTATAGTCTTGGAAGGGACATAGATGCGTCCAAGTCAAAAGATCATGTTCTTCCCTTGTACGGAGGAGGTTCTAGAAGCTTCTCCTTTAGAAATAAGGAGAACGAGAGTATCACGATTTTTCAAGCACATCGCCATGAGTCATCATCCTCAGAAGAGAGCTATAGGAACCAACACTATGATGATGATGATGATGATGGTGTTGCGGATGACGAAAATGATGAAGGTGACTTGAAACGCAAGCAAAAGGGAAAGTTCGTTGCTCATTCAGAGGGTTCTTCTAGTGATAATTATGAATCATGCGGTAATGCAAGTAGTAGAAGAAGCACATATTTGAAGAAGAGGTCGTTATCTTTGAGGGATTGAAAATTCATATTGTGTGGTTTGTAGTTATATCTATAACCAAACAAAAATGTCTATAGCTATAATTTTTAAAATACTGATTAAACAATTATGTAAATCCATTGAAAAATGTAAATATTTGCTTAAAAACAACCAAAGATGAGTTGAGGTCACTGTATATACAATTCAGTAGAAGATCACAAAATTAAACCAACCAAACCGGTTTTCAACCTACCTAACACCACTCTTCCCTCATTTGATTTGTTGCCCACATGCACACACACGCATAGCAAGTGGATACATAACATTTAAAGAGTTTCTTTTTTACAAACTTGTTTAATTTGGGATCAATCATGCCAACAAAGGAGCATGACTACGCATCTTCTGATGATGTAAACCCTTCCCTTCTGTTCTTTCATATACTTCCCTAGTCTTTTACTAATTGATCTCTTCTTTTCCTTTGATCTCTCTGAGCTCCTTACGACCCTCTCCATTTCCATTTTCAGGCTTCTAAGTTTGATATAACAATGGTTGAATAGAAGTCGTCGCAGGTGAGAAAGTAATGAGACTTGTTTGGTCTTTTCAGGAGTAAGCTAAAAAGCAGACTTGTTATCTTAGTTTTAGACTGATGGAGAAGAAAGAGTTTTGATAGAAGAGAACTGGTTTTGAAGTAGACTTCACTTGTGGAGGAGTGTGTAAATATATAGAGAACTTGTGGTATGCATAATTACATTTTCAACTAAAATTATACATATATGCAACACCCTACATTAAATTTTTCTAATTGGAAAATATATTAATGACTTCATCAGAAAAAATCTTAAAATACACTTTGATTAAACGGATAAAATATATATGCATGATTCATCAAACCCAACAAAATTGAAACTTGAGCTTATTTCTTTTAAAATTTTGTCAATCGAACTAAACTAATACAATTATCAAAATAAGTGCATGTAAAACACAATCCCATATGTCTTTTCTCGTGTTCCACCATGCAATCAAGCATAGCTTGAACCTGGCCTTGCTTCATAGATAGTTTCCACTTAAACCATACAACTCAGAAATAGTATTTCTTTTGTAACCAATTTAATTAGTCACATTTCAAACTACCAACGCATAAAATACGGGGAACTGTTCAAATCAATGCCACCAGTCACCATACACAAGTTATGTTTTCCATGTGTATGTTTCAAGACAAGACTTTATATGATCGGATAAAAACATTTAAATTATATTTTCTTTCATCTGTACGAATTGGCAGATAGTAGTATAATTTTCTTTTAATATACGAGTTAATATTATGTGGACATATCTCAATTAGATGTTACGTCGCGGGGTCGTCTCTTTTTCAGATTTTTGTTGAGAATTATTTTTAATGGATTAATCTGGTTTTACGTTTAAACACCCTTAAGTATCAATATTCAAGAACCCATTTGATTTTTATGATAAAAATAATTTAAATAAACCAGCAAATACATTTTAATCTCAGTATGTTACTAAAAATGATTAATAATGCAATGTTATTGGCAGACAAAACAATGTTTTTGAAGCAAAAAGAAGTAACTGAACAGAGACAAGTCTTGAAATTGTAGCAAAGGAATATGTGGGTGGAGCCAAGCACACGTGATATTCGCGTGACTGCATGCTTACTGTTTGGCATAATCCAGACAACCTTTGTTTATCTTGTCTCCTGACTAATATTGATGTGACTAATTTTCTTATTGATGTTTTGTTTCAAAATAATTACTGGTTGGATGTAACAGTGAACTTGAACATAATTTTAGTATCATTATGTAGTATCTTTGCCTTGGATTAATCAAAGATTATGTCCGTAATTAAAAACACTGTACGGTTCAACGCATCAAGTACTAGTTTCGTTTCTGTAATACAAGTTTGATTAACTAATCATGATTAATAGAATTTATAGTAAGGTGATATTAGTTTCTGTTTTATGAAGCATCCGATATCTTGGAATTAGTGATTTTATTTTGGACCCCTCATGCATGTATAGATATTGATACCAACCTTGTTATATATTCCTCTCTAATTATTAACTAGAGGACTTTGATGTGAAATATGTCTAGATTTACAGTTTAGTATGAAAAATTATAGAGAATCAGAAACTTTGATTTAATTTTTGTTCACATAATACTCTAAAGATGTTTATATATTTCATGGGACTATTTCAGTGTTTCGATTACACAAATATTGAGAGATTAATGGTAATAGTCAAACTCTAATCTCACAAAACTAACTACCTAGTCCATTGGCCCATTGGTTGTCATGCGATGAAAATTACTAATAATCAAATTCTAATCCCACCTCATAGTAACGCCTCTCTATATGGCTATCGAGCTCTTACTTATTGGGCTTTTATGGGCTCTATGTGTAATAGATGTGTTCATACCTTCTTCTGTTTTACAACCGGCGTATTATCAAGTCTGAGTGTGGAGTATGTTTAGGATTATGGTATCTCATCCACGTAATGATTCAGGTTTTCACATATTTATTTCCATTAAATTTGAGAATTTATTTGAATTTACGTCATTCTTAGTGATATAAGATCAAATAAACTGAATATTTTAAATAAAGTACAAATCAATTGAAAATAATAATTGACTTACCGTTATATATATATTATCATGCACAAAACTTTTTAAAATCGTCGTGGGTTCTAACAAATAAATTTTCATATGAATATGTATTTCAATAATCATATACAATAATTTACGGTTATTATTTTTTCAAAAATTATAAGATAAATTTTTTATAAAATATTGTAAAAATTATTATCTTTTCTCTTGCTAACTTGCCCTTTTTTAGTTTCGACTCTTCCTGTAACAAATCTATAGCTAGTTTTATCACATTGGATATTAGAATATTGAGTGCCTTAATTAATTTTGTAAAGTGTCTTTGTATAAAATGTTTTGTAAATATGCCCCATATGATCACTCCATATTGTATGAATATCGACAGTTTTTAAAGCCTCTTTTTCAAAAGACTCTTATAAATGGGTGAAACAAATAAACTTTTACATGGAAATGTATTACCTCCTGCCATAAATCTAATTTTATGACTTTATCACATTGGAAAAGCGGTTCGTAACTACCATACATGCATAGGCAAAAAGAGAAACAGTCATGATTAGTACTGCAAAACACCAAAAAAAGAAAGAATTGACTCAAATTTGAATTTCGTGGGTAAAAAGTTGAGATGAACAGAAAAATTGACAAAAGAAAAGACAAGAAGTGAGAAGATTAATAATTACAATCGTAAATAATGGAAAATAAATAATACAGAAAATACTCTGCACGAATAAAAAGAAGAGACAAAGATTATATTATATTAATGAATCATTTTTTCCAAATTTCACCAGTCACAGGTGATGCCTACATTTGCATGCATCGTCTGCTCCCACCACAATCATTAGTTTCTATTATGGGCCCCTTGCTAAATTGCTTAACCGGTCCAATCCGAATAGATGTACTCGGTCGTTTTTTCATATTCCTTCAACCCAAAAAGTTTGAAACCACTATATAGATAACAACCAAAGATTTATCTATATCTGCAACATGCCAATCTTTGGAACGTTTGATGCTTTAATCTAAATGTTTTAAGTTGTTCAAAATAAAAATCTAAACGTGTTAAATCTGAGTTTTTACTTGGTTTTGGTTTGAACTGGTTTAGTGAATTTATTTCGGCTTGGCTTGAACACTTCTACTCTCATTAATGTTCAGCGATCATCTTAGAATCCAAAGGATCATATACTAAACCTTTACATTATTACATCACGTTTACAACTATAAGATGAAAACTATATATCAAAAAACGAAATTAATGAAAGTTAAATTCGGATTTAAGCGTCTATACATTTATGATTAAAGAGATCAGCTTATTCTCATAAGATCATAATTATTGAAAGATTCTTAGGACGGGATTCTTACCGTAATATAAGAAATGTTTCTTAACTTTAACTAAATAAAAAGAAAAGAATTCTTAAATATTTGATTTAAGAATCGTCTCTTAACTTTTTTTTTAGTTAAAGTTAAGAAACGGTTCTTATATTACATTAAGAACTTCATCCTAAAAATCTTGCAATAATCATGTCCTAAGAGAGTAGATAAACTAGTTGATAGTTAGTCGTCTTCATCACATGTACAACGATGATGAATGTGACATCCACATGGACATTGATATTGATGTGTCCGACCATAAACCCACTATTTATAGATTCTCTTGATATAGAGTCCACTCGAACACACATCAAATTAATTTGCCTCACTATAACCAAACAAAAGACGACCATGTTATTGACAACAACTGTACACTCTATACACATACCATTTGATATTTTTCTAAATCAAATTACACAATAGCATATATAATCCATATCAGCCTATCCATTCTTCACATTCTGCCAATCCCTCACCATGTGCCATCATCTCACCTAAATGGTCCATCTCCATTTCATACGTCAACCAACAAGATTTTTCGTTGGTCTATTCTTAAATTTTTCACTATTTTCACACACACATGTTTATATATACAACCATTATAATTTATTTTCCAATATCCAGAGCCGCAGCATGCAGCCTTTGATATAATTTGATTAATTGTTACTATGTTATCATTGTATATTAGTACTTTGCACATATATACTGTCATATGGAAAGAATTTTCTAACAAGTTATTAACTCATTTCATTAGAATGACATTACTAGTTTGCGACCACATGAAACGTAAAATGTTTTCTTTTTTAGTGATAAATTAATGAAACGTGATCCGTAAGGAAATAGTCTAAATGGGACACTAAACAGTACCAACTACGACAACTCAAGCTACTTTGCATTACCTTTTCCTTTTGATGCATTAACCAACTAAAGTGAGTATTAAGTCGTTTTCTGTCGGATTATTAAATATGTTTTATCTACTATCATGATTTCAACATTTCATTTGATGTGAACACTATTATATTTGGTGAAATGGCATGTGATTATTAACCACTCATAAAAGATCAGGTGTCCACCTTACCAAAATCTGTGCCAATTTTTTCAACTCATAAATAGTGTGCACAGTATTACTACTCTCACTTTAAAGTATAATAATTCCGAGTTAGAATAATATAAAGAAATCCAGTAACACACAAATATATTTCGAACAACAACAATTCCAAATTGAGAGTGACCAATATCTGACGATTCATTAATTTTTGTTGTTGCGTTTGGTGACTATCATTAAGAAAACAAATTCTTGTAATAAACTAATAAACTGCATAAACTTAATCATGACATATATATATATATATATGTATGAGGTATTAAAAGTCATTTAAATTTATTTTTTTCATTTAAAATATATTGTTTTAAAGAATTTGAATTCAAAACAACACTGAAAAGAAAGGACCATATTCTTAAAATATACTTCAAAATGGTAGAAAATGCCAAGTGAGTTTGATTCCTAAAAGGATTACACCCAAGAAAAAAAAATTGCTATATTGTAAGATTATTATATACAAGGCAAGCAGTCAATATGATTAACAACAACCTCATGCATATGCTTCTCTCTAAATTCCAGTTTATTTAAAATTTCAAATATTTTCCACTCTGTCAATAGACACGAAAGAATTGTACATTAATATACCCAATATGATTTTAAAAAAATAAGGGACTAAAATAATTCATTCTAAGAACAAAAAAAAGATATATATATATATATATATATATATATATATATTTTTATAGGTGTGGCCTGATTGACTCACTCTCCCTCCTTAGCTTATAAGTTTTTTTGCTCTTTCACAAAAAGTAGAAGAAATATTTCGTTTCCAATGTCTGTGCGCGGAGATGAGCATGAGTTTATGAACCTAAGAGAATGGGATCGAAGAGCTCGATTGATCCGCGAAAACTCTACTTCAAGAAGGTTCTCTGCTTCATACGTTGGAAGTTTCCGAGAAGATCATCAAAAGTCTTCTTCAAGAACATACTTAAACAACATCTCTAGTACTGCCTCTTCTCCTGGCTACACCCTCAAAGGTGGTGACAAAGTTTACCACCCTTTTTTATCTTAACGTGTTTATGAACTGTTTTGTATGATAATATGTTTAAACTTCAAATCTTTATAACAGACGAGATAGACCCATCAACATATTCCTTTACCAATGCACTCAAGGGTAAGTTTCTCACGAACAATCAAATTGTTAATATAAATCAAAAGAAAATACAAAACAAAGGAGGAATGTTCGTTTTTTTTTTTTTTAATTTTTAATTTTTTCCTTTTTTGGCTAGCAGCGTTACAAGCAAAGACAATGTTCAATAACAGAGAATGGTTAACACAAGAAGGGTTTGCGTTGAATTCGAAATGGAACGAAGCAGAGAAATATATATGTAATCCAGTGTCTGGAGAAGTTCCAATGGAGTGTTTGTCTTCTAAAACATTAAGTGCAAGATCTTTTAGAAACTTGTCTGCTCCTCCTCTTCACTACCCTAATTCTAACCCATTGATGAATAATATTGGTCAAAACAAACCCAGTGATAATCCTCACATTAGAGTCATTCACGAGGATCTTTATGCTCCTGATCCTGTTCTTGTTCGAGGTGATTGATATTAAACAGGTCCCCTTGTTGTTTTTAGCTTTCTTGAAGTTTTTTTTTTTTCTCAATTATCTTGGGGTGTTTTTTTTTCCAGCAGAAAAGAGAGTTATGGGGCTGAAACGGGATGTGGGCATTCAGAGTAGGTCGGTGGATCTTAGCTCCGGTAGCCCTAGTCCGGCAAAGACGCCTCCGATCATGGAACGGTCACTGAAACGACACGTGGATGCTAATGATTCGCCAGTGGAAGGTCAACAAGAGGTATTTTTAAATGCGTTACATATTCGGACTACATAGTTCCCTACCATGAGGTCCATGACATCGTACGAATGTTAATAATTGCACAAACATTTTGAATTTGCTCGTGCATCAATAATTAGAATTCTTTCGTAAGATAAGGAACGCACCAACCATTTATAATACTACAACCAATGTTTCAATCATAGAAAGAGACAATGATAAAAACTCTTATACATATGTTTATTTTTTTTTGAAGAAAATGTTTTTATACATATGTTGATGATTCATTTTAAGATAAAGATTCTTTCATATAAGATACGAAACATAGTACACATGACAACATGAGTATCAATCACAAAAATGTATAATCATATGATATCACTCTTTCTTGAAAAAAAATCTTTCATTAGATTTAGACCCATTTCAAGATTTTGTGTCCAACTCACGTGACTATACCATCTATATTCTTTATGATTATCTGTATACATACACCTTTTAGTCATATAGACTCATAGGCTCAGACTCATAGATTCAGTCTCATCTGGCAGGAATTATTGTAAAGATATATATAAAAAAAAAATTTCATACTATTATTCAAAATTTATTAGCAGTTTCACCAATCCCCAAGTTTACACTTTTAACTTCAGTGAAACAAAAATTGATATACTATTTTACGATTTGGACCTGAAAGGCTGGCACTATAAAATTATTGCCCAAACGGCCAAAACTTCATAAAATGTAAGGAAAATACCTCATTTTAGGTCCAAAGTACTTGTAGTTTTCTTAAGATTATATGTTAATAATATGTAATTTGGGTTTATAAGGACTTGAAGTTGGAAGAAAAAGAGAAAGAAGAAGAGAAGCAAGAGATGAGTAAAGAAGAAGGAGAAGAAACAGAAGAGAAGGAAGAGGTGAGTATTAAAGAAGGAGAAGAAACAGAAGAGAAGCTAGAGATGAGTATTAAAGGAGAAGAAGAGAAGCAAAAGATGAGTGAAGAAGAAGAAGAAGAAGAAATGAAGAAGCAAAAGAAGAGAGGAAGTGGATGCTTCTCATGGAGAAAATCAAGACAAAGACAAGCTAGAAAATCAAAGTACATCTTCCCTATCTGTGTTCCTCATCTTGTCAAAGGTTGTTGAAACAACCTTTGAACCCAAGAGATTCTACAAAAACAACAAGAAAGAACTTCTTAATGAGATTATTATTATTATTATATAGTAATTAGTCCTTTCCTCTTTATATTATAGATAGATGTTTCATCATTCATGGGAATGTCAAAAGCTTAACAGTTCTTTTGCTCTCCCCCTTTTCTCTCTATAACAAAATGCCTTTGTCTTTCTTCTTCATGATTATTCTGTTTCCTCCTCATGATCAGCCTTCCATTCCATAATCGCTAGAGTGTGTCGACCACCACATGCCACAAACTTAGCTATCCACTTTCCATCCTCTTCTTCATCCGCGTGGTTAAACTGTCCTTCAGGTGATGGAATGTCTACAGGAAGCTCTAATGGTTGTCCCGTCGTCACTTTTCTCCCATACCCGAGTCTACCATGGTCTCCCCGACCAAACTGATCACAAGATACAAAAAGAGAGGTTAGAACTTCAACTTTTAGTTTAGCTCCCAACAGAAATGTTTTTTTTTTCTTTCTTAGAGAACTTACCGAGAAAATCCGACCATCTCTTGTCAAAGCAACTGAATGAGTTCCGCCACATGAGACCTGAGGAGAAAAAGATTTTGATGATATGAGCTTTCTAAGGTATGAGAAGAGAAGAGAAACTGGTGGTTTTACTTTCTTTTTTACCTGAATGATGTCTTCTCCAGCTAAGAGATTAACTTTCTGTGGAACCATTTTGCTGCTCTTGTCATTGTCACCAAACCCAAGCCTTCCATGTTCTCCTCTTCCCCAACCATACACCTAATAGGATATAGCCAAGTCACAACATGGAATCTACATCAAAGCTCAGCAGAAGAAGAAAAAAAACAGCAATGGCTTGACAAAGAACCAATAATAGTAGACTCTATCAGTTAGTATACCTCTCCTTCATCGGTTAAAGTTGTTGAGTGCCATCCACCAGCAGCTATATCAACCTAAAAATGCGTTTCATGAGGGGAAAATTGTTAAGCTTCTATTGTAGACACAAGGCTATAACAAAGGCCTTTACATAGAAATTATTAGACCGCATACAAGAGTGAGATCATCGAGGCCTTGAACTGGAATAGGATGAGATCTCGGTTGGGTATCTCCGGTTCCAAGTTGACCATACTCGTTATTACCCCAAGCCCACAAAGTCCCATCTTCTTTCAGAGCCAAGTTATGAAATGCTCCAACAGCAATCAGACGAACGTTTTCAAGACCCTGAAC
>MU108064.1:14744-34266 GCA_012274485.2 Sinapis alba
AATGTGTTTGTAAATTTTTAAGAAACACAAAAGCATATAATTTTCAGTGTATAGACTATTTACCGAAAACTCAATATTTTCGTAGGGGTTAACCCACATATTTTGAGAAATTTTCAAAAAAATGAAAATCTTGTTTTAATGCATAGTTGCATCGTTCACAGACATAGGATGATGGCCAAAGAGGTTTGGAACATTTGTTGTTTCCGTTTCTCTAGAAAATATATATTTTAGTTGTTATTTTACTGTTTTTGTAATTATGAAGTTTTATTAAATTAATTATCAAATCTTTAGAAATTATACCCATTTATCATGAAAACATGTTTTCCATACATTAATAAAAGTTTAGAATGTGTTTGTAAATTTTTAAGAAACACAAAAGCATATAATTTTCAGTGTATAGACTATTTAACGAAAACTCAATATTTTCGTAGGGTTAACCCACATATTTTGGGAAATTTTCAAAAAAATGAAAATCTTGTTTTAAGGCATAGTTGCATCATTCACAGACATAGGATGATGGCCAGAGAGGTTTGGAACATTTGTTGTCTCCGTTTCTCTAGAGAATATATATTTTAGTTGTTATTTCACTATTTTTTGTAATTATGAAGTTTTATTAAATTAATTATCAAATCTTTAGAAATTATACCCATTTATCATGAAAACATGTTTTCCATACATTATTTAAAGTTTAGAATGTGTTTGTAAATTTTTAAGAAACACAAAAGCATATAATTTTAAGTGTATAGACTATTTACCTAAAACTCAATATTTTCGTAGGGGTTAACCCACATATTTTGAGAAATTTTCAAAAAAATAAAAATCTTGTTTTAATGCATAGTTGCATCGTTCACAGACATAGGATGATGGCCAAAGAGGTTTGGAACATTTGTTGTCTCCGTTTCTCTAGAGAATATATATTTTAGTTGTTATTTCACTGTTTTTGTAATTATGAAGTTTTATTAAATTAATTATCAAATCTTTAGAAATTATACCCATTTATCAGGAAAACATGTTTTCCATACATTATTTAAAGTTTAGAATGTGTTTATATATTTTTAAGAAACTCAAAAGCATATAATTTTCAGTGTATAGACTATTTACCGAAAACTCAATATTTTCGTAGTTTTAACCCACATATTTTAAGAAATTTTCAAAAAAATGAAAATCTTGTTTTAATGCATAGTTGCATCGTTCTCAAACATAGGATGATGGCCAAAGAGGTTTGGAACATTTGTTGTCTCCGTTTCTCTAGAGAATATATATTTTAGTTGGTATTTTACTGTTTTTGTAATTATGAAGTTTTATTAAATTAATTATAAAATCTTTATAAATTATACCCACTTATCATGAAAACATGTTTTCCATACATTATTAAAAGTTTAGAATGTGTTTGTAAATTTTTAAGAAACACAAAAGCATATAATTTTCAGTGTATAGACTATTTACCGAAAACTCAATATTTTCGTAGGGGTTAACCCACATATTTTGAGAAATTTTCAAAAAAAATAAAAATCTTGATTTAATGCATAGTTGCATCGTTCACAGACATAGGATGATGGTCAAAGAGGTTTGGAACATTTGTTGTCTCCGTTTCTCTAGAGAATATATATTTTAATTGTTATTTCATTGTTTTTGTAATTATGAAGTTTTATTAAATTAATTATAAAATCTTTAGAAATTATACCCATTTATCATGAATACATGTTTTCCATACATTTTTTAAAGTTTAGAATGTGTTTGTAAATTTTTAAGAAACACAAAAGCATATAATTTTCAGTGTATAGACTATTTATCGAAAACTCAATATTTTCGTAGGGGTTAACCCACATATTTTGAAAAAATTTCAAAAAAATGAAAATCTTGTTTTAATGCATAGATGCATCGTTCATAGACATAGGGTGATGGTCAAAGTGGTTTTGAACATTTGTTGTCTCCGTTTCTCTAGAGAATATATATTTTAGTTGTTATATCACTGTTTTTTTTGTAATTATGAAGTTTTGTTAAAATAATTATCAAATCTTTAGAAATTATATCCATTCATTATGAAAACAAGTATCCCATACATTATTTAAAGTTTAGAATGTGTTTGTAAATTTTTAAGAAACACAAAAGCATATAAATTTTAGTGTATAGACTATTTACCGAAAACTCAATATTTTCGTAGTGGTTAACCCACATATTTTGAGAAATTTTCAAAAAAATGAAAATCTTGTTTTAATGCATAGTTTCATTGTTGACAGACATAGTATGATGACCAAAGAGGTTTGGAACATTTGTTGTCTCCGTTTCTCTAGAGAATATATATTTTAGTTGTTATTTCACTGTTTTTTGTAATTATGAAGCTTTATTAAATTAATTATCAAATCTTTAGAAATTATACCTATTTATCATGAAAACATGTTTTCCATACATTATTTAAAGTTTAGAATGTGTTTGTAAATTTTTAAGAAACACAAAAGCATATAATTTTCAGTGTATAGACTATTTACCGAAAACTCAATATTTTCGTAGGGGTTAACCCAAATATTTTGAAAAAAATTCAAAAAATTAAAATGTTGTTTTAATCCATAGTTGCATCATTCACAGACATAGGATGATGGCCAAAGAGGTTTGGAACATTTTATGTCTCCGTTTATCTAGAGAATATATCTTTTAGTTGTTATTTCACTGTTTTTTTGTAATTATAAAGTTTTATTAAATTAATTATCAAATAGTTATAAATTATATACATTTATCATGAAAAAGGTTTTCCATACATTAATTAAAATTTAGAATGTGTTTGTATATTTTTTAGAAACACAAAAGCATATAATTTTAAGTGTATAGACTATTTACCGAAAACTCAATATTTTTGTAGGGGTTAACCAACATATTTTGAGAAATTTTCAAAAAAATGAAAATCTTGTTTTAGTGCATAGTTGCATCGTTCACATACATAGGATGATGGCTAAAGAGGTTTGGAACATTTGTTGTCTCCGTTTCTCTAGAGAATATATATTTTAGTTGTTATTTTACTGTTTTTGTAATTATGAAGTTTTATTAAATTAATTATAAAATCTTTAGAAATTATACCCATTTATCATGAAAACATGTTTTCCATACATTATTAAAAGTTTAGAATGTGTTTGTAAATTTTTAAGAAACACAAAAGCATATAATTTTCAGTGTATAGACTATTTACCGAAAACTCAATATTTTCGTAGGGGTTAACCCACATATTTTGAGAATTTTTCAAAAAATGAAAATCTGGTTTTAATGCATAGTTACATCATTCACATACATAGGATGATGGCCAAAGAGGTTTGGAACATTTGTTGTCTCCGTTTATCTAGAGAATATATCTTTTAGTTGTTATTTCACTGTTTTTTTGTAATTATAAAGTTTTATTAAATTAATTATCAAATAGTTATAAATTATATACATTTATCATGAAAAAGGTTTTCCATACATTAATTCAAATTTAGAATGTGTTTGTAAATTTTTAAGAAACACAAAAGCATATAATTTTCAGTGTATATACGATTTACCGAAAACTCAATATTTTTGTAGGGGTTAACCAACATATTTTGAGAAATTTTCAAAAAAATGAAAATCTTGTTTTAGTGCATAGTTGCGTCGTTCACATACATAGGATGATGGCTAAAGAGGTTTGGAACATTTGTTGTCTCCGTTTCTCTAGAGAATATATATTTTAGTTGTTATTTTACTGTTTTTGTAATTATGAAGTTTTATTAAATTAATTACAAAATCTTTAGAAATTATACCCATTTATCATGAAAACATGTTTTCCATACATTATTAAAAGTTTAGAATGTGTTTGTAAATTTTTAAGATACACAAAAGCATATAATTTTCAGTGTATAGACTATTTACCGAAAACTCAATATTTTCGTAGGGGTTAACCCACAAATTTTGAGAATTTTTCAAAAAATTAAAATCTTGTTTTAATGCATAGTTGCATCATTCACAGACATAGGATGATGGCCAAAGAGGTTTGGAACATTTGTTGTCTCCGTTTATCTAGAGAATATATCTTTTAGTTGTTATTTCAATGTTTTTTTGTAATTATAAAGTTTTATTAAATTAATTATCAAATAGTTATAAATTATATACATTTATCATGAAAAAGGTTTTCCATACATTAATTCAAATTTAGAATGTGTTTGTAAATTTTTAAGAAACACAAAAGCATATAATTTTCAGTGTATAGACTATTTACCGAAAACTCAATATTTTCGTAGGGGTTAACCCACATATTTTGAGAAATTTTCAAAAAAATGAAAATCTTGTTTTAGTGCATATTTGCATCGTTCACATACATAGGATGATGGCTAAAGAGGTCTGTAACATTTGTTGTATCCGTTTCTCTAGAGAATATATATTTTAGTTGTTATTTTATTGTTTTTGTAATTATGAAGTTTTATTAAATTAATTATAAAATCTTTAGAAATTATACCCATTTATCATGAAAACATGTTTTCCATACATTATAAAAAGTTTAGAATGTGTTTGTAAATTTTAAGAAACACAAAAGCATATAATTTTCAGTGTATAGACTACTTACCGAAAACTCAATATTTTCGTAGGGGTTAACCCACATATTTTGAGAAATTTTCAAAAAAAATAAAAATCTTGTTTTAATGCATAGTTGCATCGTTCACAGACATAGGATGATGGCCAAAGAGGTTTGGAACATTTGTTGTCTCCGTTTCTCTAGAGAATATATATTTTAGTTGTTATTTCATTGTTTTTTGTAATTATGAAGTAATATTAAATTAATTATCAAATCGTTAGAAATTATACTCACTTATCATGAAAACATGTTTTCCATACATTATTTAAAGTTTAGAATGTGTTTGTAAATTTTTAAGAAACACAAAAGCATATAATTTTCAGTGTATAAACTATCTACCGAAAACTCAATATTTTTGTAGGGGTTAACCCACATATTTTGAGAAATTTTCAAAAAAATAAAAATCTTGTTTTAATGCATAGATGCATTTTTCACAGACATAGGGTGATGGTCAAAGAGGTTTTTAACATTTGTAGTCTCCGTTTCTCTAGAGAATATATATTTTAGTTGTTATTTTACTGTTTTTGTAATTATGAAGTTTTATTAAATTAGTTAGAAAATCTTTAGAAATTATACCCATTTATCATGAAAACATGTTTTCCATACATTATTAAAAGTTTAGAATGTGTTTGTAAATTTTTAAGAAACACAAAAGCATATAATTTTCAGTGTATAGACTATTTACCGAAAACTCAATATTTTCCTAGGGTTAACCCACATATTTTGAGAAATTTTCAAAAAAAAAAAATCTTGTTTTAATGCATAGTTGCATTGTTCATAGACATAGGATGATGGCCAAAGAGGTTTGGAACATTTGTTGTCTCCGTTTCTCTAGAGAATATATATTTTAGTTGTTATTTCACTGTTTTTTTGGAATTATGAAGTCTTATTAAATTAATTATCAAATCTTTAGAAATTATACCCATTTATCATGAAAACATGTTTTCCATACATTATTTAAAGTTTAGAATGTGTTTGTAAATTTTTAAGAAACACAAAAGCATATAATTTTCAGTGTATAGACTATTTACCGAAAACTCAATATTTTCGTAGGGGTTAACCCATATATTTTGAGAAATTTTCAAAAAAATCGAATTCTTGTTTTAGTGCATAGTTGCATCGTTCACAGACATAGGATGATGGCCAAAGAGGTTTGGAACATTTTTTGTCTCCGTTTCTCTAGAGAATATATATTTTAGTTGTTATTTCACTGTTTTTTGTAATTATGAAGTATTATTAAATTAATTATCAAATCTTTAGAAATTATACCCATTTATCATGAAAACATGTTTTCCATACATTATTAAAAGTTTAGAATGTGTTTGTAAATTTTTAAGAAACACAAAAGCATATAATTTTCAGTGTATAGACTATTTACCGAAAACTCAATATTTTCGTAGGGGTTAACCACATATTTTAAGAAATTTTCAAAAAAATAAAAATCTTTTTTTAATGCATAGTTGCATCGTTCACAGACATAGGATGATGGCCAAAGAGGTTTGGAACATTTGTTGTCTCCGTTTCTCTAGAGAATATATATTTTAGTTGTTATTTCATTGTTTTTTGTAATTATGAAGTTTTCTTAAATTAATTATAAATTCTTTAGAAATTATACCCATTTATCATGAAAACATGTTTTCCATACAATATTTAAAGTTTAGAATGTGTTTGTAAATTTTTAAGTAACACAAAAGCATATAATTTTCAGTGTATAAACTATCTACCGAAAACTCAATATTTTTGTAGGGGTTAACCCACATATTTTGAGAAATTTTCAAGAAAATGAAAATCTTGTTTTAATGGATAGATGCATTTTTCACAGACATAGGGTGATGGTCAAAGAGGTTTTGAACATTTGTTGTCTCCGTTTCTCTAAAGAATATANTATTTCACTGTTTTTTGTAATTATGAAGTTTTATTAAATTAATTATCAAATCTTTAGAAATAATACCCATTCATCATGAAAACATGTTTTCCATACATTATTTAAAGTTTAGAATGTGTTTGTAAATTTTTAAGAAACACAAAAGCATATAATTTTCAGTGTACAGACTATTTACCGAAAATTCAATATTTTCGTAGGGGTTAACCCACATATTTTGAGAAATTTTCAAAAAATTGAAAATCTTGTTTTAATGCATAGATGCATTTTTCACAGACATAGGGTGATGGTCAAAGAGGTTTTGAACATTTGTTGTCTCCGTTTCTCTAGAGAATGTATATTTTAGTTATTATTTCACTGTTTTTTGTAATTATGAAGCTTTATTAAATTAATTATCAAATCTTTAGAAATTATATCCATTCATTGTGAAAACAAATTTTCCATACATTATTTAAAGTTTAGATTGTGTTTGTAAATTTTTAAGAAACACAAAAGCATATAAATTTCAGTGTATAGACTATTTACCGAAAACTCAATATTTTCGTAGGGGTTAACCCACATATTTTGAAAAAAATTCAAAAAAATGAAAATCTTGTTTTAATGCATAGTTGCATTGTTCATAGACATAGGATGATGGCCAAAGAGGTTTGGAACATTTGTTGTCTCCGTTTCTCTAGAGAATATATATTTTAGTTGTTATTTCACTGTTTTTTTGTAATTATGAAGTCTTATTAAATTAATTATCAAATCTTTAGAAATTATACCCATTTATCATGAAAACATGTTTTCCATACATTATTTAAAGTTTAGAATGTGTTTGTAAATTTTTAAGAAACACAAAAGCATATAATTTTCAGTGTATAGACTATTTACCGAAAACTCAATATTTTCGTAGGGGTTAACCTATATATTTTGAGAAATTTTCAAAAAAATTGAATTCTTGTTTTAGTGCATAGTTGCATCGTTCACAGACATAGGATGATGGCCAAAGAGGTTTGGAACATTTGTTGTCTCCGTTTCTCTAGAGAATATATATTTTAGTTGTTATTTCACTGTTTTTTGTAATTATGAAGTATTATTAAATTAATTATCAAATCTTTAGAAATTATACCCATTTATCATGAAAACATGTTTTCCATACATTATTAAAAGTTTAGAATGTGTTTGTAAATTTTTAAGAAACACAAAAGCATATAATTTTCAGTGTATAGACTATTTACCGAAAACTCAATATTTTCGTAGGGGTTAACCCACATATTTTAAGAAAATTTCAAAAAAATAAAAATCTTTTTTTAATGCATAGTTGCATCGTTCACAGACATAGGATGATGGCCAAAGAGGTTTGGAACATTTGTTGTCTCCGTTTCTCTAGAGAATATATATTTTAGTTGTTATTTCACTGTTTTTTGTAATTATGAAGTATTATTAAATTAATTATCAAATCTTTAGAAATTATACCCATTTACCATGAAAACATGTTTTCCATACATTATTAAAAGTTTAGAATGTGTTTGTAAATTTTTAAGAAACACAAAAGCATATAATTTTCAGTGTATAGACTATTTACCGAAAACTCAATATTTTCGTAGGGGTTAACCCACATATTTTAAGAAATTTTCAAAAAAATAAAAATCTTTTTTTAATGCATAGTTGCATCGTTCACAGACATAGGATGATGGCCAAAGAGGTTTGGAACATTTGTTGTCTCCGTTTCTCTAGAGAATATATATTTTAGTTGTTATTTCATTGTTTTTGTAATTATGAAGTTTTCTTAAATTAATTATAAAATCTTTAGAAATTATACCCATTTATCATGAAAACATGTTTTCCATACAATATTTAAAGTTTAGAATGTGTTTGTAAATTTTTAAGAAACACAAAAGCATATAATTTTCAGTGTATAAACTATCTACCGAAAACTCAATATTTTTGTAGGGGTTAACCCACATATTTTGAGAAATTTTCAAGAAAATGAAAATCTTGTTTTAATGGATAGATGCATTTTTCACAGACATAGGGTGATGGTCAAAGAGGTTTTGAACATTTGTTGTCTCCGTTTCTCTAAAGAATATATATTTCACTGTTTTTTGTAATTATGAAGTTTTATTAAATTAATTATCAAATCTTTAGAAATAATACCCATTCATCATGAAAACATGTTTTCCATACATTATTTAAAGTTTAGAATGTGTTTGTAAATTTTTAAGAAACACAAAAGCATATAATTTTCAGTGTACAGACTATTTACCGAAAATTCAATATTTTCGTAGGGTTAACCCACATATTTTGAGAAATTTTCAAAAAAATGAAAATCTTGTTTTAATGCATAGATGCATTTTTCACAGACATAGGATGATGGTCAAAGAGGTTTTGAACATTTGTTGTCTCCGTTTCTCTAGAGAATATATATTTTAGTTATTATTTCACTGTTTTTTGTAATTATGAAGCTTTATTAAATTAATTATCAAATCTTTAGAAATTATATCCATTCATTGTGAAAACAAATTTTCCATACATTATTTAAAGTTTAGAATGTGTTTGTAAATTTTTAAGAAACACAAAAGCATATAAATTTCAGTGTATAGACTATTTACCGAAAACTCAATATTTTCGTAGGGGTTAACCCACATATTTTGAAAAAAATTCAAAAAAATGAAAATCTTGTTTTAATGCATAGTTTCATCGTTGACAGACATAGGATGATGGCCAAAGAGGTTTGGAACATTTGTTGTCTCCGTTTCTCTAGAGAATATATATTTTAGTTGTTATTTCACTGTTTTTTGTAATTATGAAGCTTTATTAAATTAATTATCAAATCTTTAGAAATTATACCCATTTATCATGAAAACATGTTTTCCATACATTATTTAAAGTTTAGAATGTGTTTGTAAATTTTTAAGAAACACAAAAGCATATAATTTTCAGTGTATAGACTATTTACCGGAAACTCAATATTTTCGTAGGGGTTAACCCACATATTTTGAGAAATTTTTAAAATAATGAAAATCTTGTTTTAATGCATAGTTTCATCGTTCACAGACATAGGATGATGGCCAAAGAGGTTTGGAACATTTGTTGTCTCCGTTTCTCTAGAGAATATATATTTTAGTTGTTATTTCACTGTTTTTTGTAATTATGAAGCATTATTAAATTAATTATCAAATATTTAGAAATTATACCCATTTATCATGAAAACATGTTTTCCATACATTATTTAAAGTTTAGAATGTGTTTGTAAATTTTTAAGAAACACAAAAGCATATAATTTTCAGTGTATAGACTATTTACCAAAAACTCAATATTTTCGTAGGGGTTAACCCACATATTTTGAGAAATTTTCAAAAAATTAAAATCTTGTTTTAATGTATAGTTGCATCATTCACAGACATAGGATGATGGCCAAAGAGGTTTGGAACATTTGTTGTCTCCGTTTATCTAGAGAATATATCTTTTAGTTGTTATTTCACTGTTTTTTTTTGTAATTATAAAGTTTTATTAAAATAATTATCAAATAGTTATAAATTATATACATTTATCATGAAAAAGGTTTTCCATACATTAATTCAAATTTAGAATGTGTTTGTAAATTTTTAAGAAACACAAAAGCATATAATTTTCAGTGTATATACTATTTACCGAAAACTCAATATTTTCGTAGGGGTTAACCCACATATTTTGAGAAATTTTTAAAATAATGAAAATCTTGTTTTAATGCATAGTTGCATCGTTCACAGACATAGGATGATGGCCAAAGAGGTTTGGAACATTTGTTGTCTCCGTTTCTCTAGAGAATATATATTTTAGTTGTTATTTCACTATTTTTTGTAATTATGAAGTTTTATTAAATTAATTATCAAATCTTTAGAAATTATACCCATTTATCATGAAAACATGTTTTCCATACATTATTAAAAGTTTAGAATGTGTTTGTAAATTTTTAAGAAACACAAAAGCATATAATTTTCAGTGTATAGACTATTTACCGAAAACTCAATATTTTCGTAGGGGTTAACCCACATATTTTGAGAAATTTTCAAAAAAATAAAAATTTTGTTTTAATGCATAGTTGCATCGTTCACAGACATAGGATGATGGCCAAAGAGTTTTGGAACATTTGTTGTCTCCGTTTCTCTAGAGAATATATATTTTAGTTGTTATTTCATTGTTTTTTGTAATTATGAAGTTTTATTAAATTAATGATAAAATCTTTAGAAATTATACCCATTTATCATGAAAACATGTTTTCCATACATTATTAAAAGTTTAGAATGTGTTTGTAAATTTTTAAGAAACACAAAAGCATATAATTTTCAGTGTATAGACTATTTACCGAAAACTCAATATTTTCGTTGGGGTTAACCCACATATTTTGAAAAAAATTTAAAATAATTAAAATCTTGTTTTAATGCATAGTTGCATCGTTCACAGACATAGGATGATGGCCAAAGAGGTTTGGAACATTTTTTGTCTCCGCTTCTCTAGAGAATATATAATTTAGTTGTTATTTCACTGTTTTTTGTAATTATGAAGTTTTATTAAATTAATTATAAAATCTTTAGAAATTATACCCATTTATCATGAAAGCATGTTTTCCATACATTATTTAAAGTTTAGAATGTGTTTGTAAATTTTTAAGAAACACAAAAGCATATAATTTTTAGTGTATAGACTATTTACCGAAAACTTAATATTTTCATAGGGGTTAACCCACATATTTTGAGAAATTTTCAAAAAAATGAAAATCTTGTTTTAATGCATAGATGCATTTTTCACAAACATAGGGTGATGGTCAAAGAGGGTTTGAACATTTGTTGTCTCCGTTTCTCTAGAGAATATATATTTTAGTTATTATTTCACTGTTTTTTTGTAATTATGAAGTTTTGTTAAATTAATTATCAAATCTTTAGAAATTATATCCATTCATTATGAAAACAAGTTTTCCATACATTATTTAAAGTTTAGAATGTGTTTGTAAATTTTTAAGAAACACAAAAGCATATAAATTTCAGTGTATAGACTATTTACCGAAAACTCAATATTTTCATAGGGGTTAACCCATATATTTTGAAAAAAATTCAAAAAAATGAAAATCTTGTTTTAATGCATAGTTTCATCGTTGACAGACATAGGATGATGGCCAAAGAGGTTTGGAACATTTATTGTCTCCGTTTCTCTAGAGAATATATATTTTAGTTGTTATTTCACTGTTTTGTAATTATGAAGTTTTATTAAATTAATTATCAAATCTTTAGAAATTATACCCATTTATTATGAAAACATGTTTTCCATACATTATTTAAAGTGTAGAATGTGTTTTTAAGTTTTTAAGAAACACAAAAGCATATAATTTTAAAGGTATAAAGTATTTACCGAAAATCAGTATTTTCGTAGAGGTGTTAAACCACATATTTTGAGAAATTTTCAAAAAAATGAAAATTTTGTTTTAATGCATAGTTGCATCGTTCACAGACATAGGGAAATGGTCAAAGAGGTTTTGAACATTTGTTGTCTCCGTTTCTCTACAAAATATATATTTCAGTTGTTATTTCACTGTTTTTTGTAATTATAAAGTTTTATTAAATTAATTATCAAATCATTGAAAATTATACCCATTTATCATGAAAAAAAAATTTCCATAAATTATTTAATTTTTTTTGAAAATTTCTCAAAGTATGTGGTTTAACCCCTACGGAAATACTGATTTTCGGTAAATACTTTATACCTTTAAAATTATATGCTTTTGTGTTTCTTAAAAATTTACAAACACATTCTAAACTTTAAATAATGTATGGAAAACATGTTTTCATGATAAATGGGTATGATTTCTAACGATTTGATAATTAATTTAATAAAACTTCATAATTACAAAAAATAGTGAAATAACGACTAAAATATATATTCTCTAGAGAAACAGAGACAACAAATGTTCCAAACCTCTTTGGCCATCATCCTATGTCTGTGAACGATGCAACTATGCATTCAAACAAGATTTTCATTTTTTTGAAAATTTCCCAAAATATGTGGGTTAACCCTTACAAAAATATTGAGTTTTCGGTAAATAGTCTATACACTGAAAATTATATGCTTTTGTGTTTCTTAAAAATTTAAAAACACATTCTCATTTTTAAATAATGTATGGAAAACATGTTTTCATTATAAATGGGTATGATTTCTAACGATTTGATAATTAATTTAATAAAACTTCATAATTACAAAAAACAGTGAAATAACAACTAAAATATATATTCTCTAGAGAAACGGAGACAACAAATGTTCAAAACCTCTTTGACCATCACCCTATGTCTGTGAACGATGCAACTATGCATTAAAACAAGATTTTCATTTTTTTTGAAAAATTCTCAAAATATGTGGGTTAACCCCTACGAAAATATTGAGTTTTCAGTAAATAGTCTATACACTGAAAATTATATGCTTTTGTGTTTCTTAAAAATTTACAAACACATTCTAAATTTGAATTAATGTATGGAAAACTTTTTTCATGATAAATGGATATAATTTATAACTATTTGATAATTAATTTAATAAAACTTTATAATTATAAAAAATAGTGAAATTACAACTAAAGTATATATTTTCTAGAGAAACGGAGACAACAAATGTTTCAAACCTCTTTGACCATCACCCTATGTTTGTGAACGATGCAACTATGCATTAAAACGAGATTTTCATATTTTTAAAAAAATTTCAAAATATGTGAGTTAACCCTTACAAAAATACTGATTTTCGGTAAATACTTTATACCTTTAAATTTATATGCTTTTGTGTTTCTTAGCCCATAAATTTTGAGAAATTTTCAAAAATTTGAAAATCTCGTTTTAATGTATAGTTGCCAATTCTTGTGGCGTTTGGGCCTGAGGCTCACTGTATGATACATTGTATTAGCGGATCAATTATTACAGGTTTGCATAAATTGAAATTTGATTACATCCTACTTCTATGTTGTTTACCTACATTTTTTCCTTAGAAAATTTAATAAAAATATGGATGCATTTACTTATCCTTGATTGATTACTACATTGTATTCGTCTAAATTTCATTGAAATCATCAAATCGTAATTCGTAAGTAGAGATGCGTAACGTTTGGAAATTGAGCTTCTTCTTTCTTTGGAACTAGTGAAGATGTAACTTGTGAGCAACCATCTATCACAAACTACTACTTCATTCCATGTTTATTGGTACGTGTGTTTAAACATTTGTGGTAATATCGCGTTGTTCTAAAGAAAATATACATTCCTATACTTTCATACTACCATTTGAAGTAAACATTCTATTTACTTTATCTATATACATTGTATTCAAATGACTCATCTCTACATTCTAAGATTAAGATTATTTATCTTTGATTTATTTGGTATCATTTTTTTGTCATCAAACAAATCAAGGATTAAGATTATTTATCTTTGATTTATTTGGTATCATTTTTGTTTCTTCTTTTTATTTGAATTCCAGTATATAAGTCCTGGAGGATATGTGTTGTGTAATACTTCCTCCGTTTTGTAAAATGTATCGTTTTGAGGTTTTATTTTTGTTTCATAAAAATATTATTTATATTTTTAATACAATTTAATATTTATTATAAAATACATTAATTTTATAAATATATTATTTATCTAAAACATAAATAGTTGAACAGCTACAATTATTAAAAACATTAATGCATTTTAATTATTTAAGAAATAATGGGAGTAACAATTAAGTTAAATAATTATTAACACGTGGGTTAATTAAGGACGTGTATATATATTATAAATATAAAAACTTGGACCTTCCTTCTCCACCTCGAAGTCTTCACTCTTCACCATCTTCGTCTGAAAAATCATGAATTTTTCAGGGGTCTTCTCTCTCTTCTTCTTTCTTCTGTCTTCAGCTCTGAGCTATGGTTCCGGGTCTGGTCTCAAGTCACTGGCTCGTGGGATGCTAGACTCAGCTAAGGAACCAGAGTTCTTCGAATGGATGAGAGGAATCAGGAGGAGGATCCACGAGAACCCAGAGACAGGCTTTCAAGAGTTCAAAACAAGTCAACTCATTCGAGATGAGCTTGACTTACTCGGAGTGAAGTATAAATGGCCTGTAGCTAACACTGGCGTCGTGGCTTGGATCGGATCCGGTTCCAAACCCGTTTTCGGACTCAGAGCCGACATGGACGCACTTCCGTTACAGGTGTGTTATTTTTTTCCTTAAGAATTTAATCAAAGTTTTGCTTTTTTAAATAAAAAAAAAAACTTTGACTAATTAGAGTATGAAATTATTGATGGAGTAAAAAAGGAATTAGTGGAGTGGGAATCGAAGAGTAAAGTAGATGGAAAGATGCATGCTTGTGGTCATGATACTCATGTTGCTATGCTTCTTGGTGCTGCTAAGCTTCTTCAGTCCAGAAAACACCTTATCAAGGTTGGTCTCTCTCTCTCTTGCTTAATTCATTCTCAATGCCAAATAGTGTTTTCTCCTATTCTGATCTCTGTATGCGTGTGAGCTCTTTGATTAGTGTATGCCCGGCAATCAAAATGTCAACTCTATATAAATGATATGTTATGAAAGAAACAATAGTTCAATGTGTAAAAAAACAATAGTGATATGTTATGGTTGATTTAGTGTTAGCCCACCAAACCAAAACGTGAAATTTCTTAGATTTTGATTTGTTTAATTTTTTGGAATCTGGAAACTAGACTGTGTATATATATGCATACATACTACACACAATAGTAATATGTTTAATTGATTTTAGTTTGTGCTAAGATGTGTTACTTTTATATGGGTCAGATTCTTATCTGGTGGGATCTTTGAATAAAACACAAACTCTTGTTATTTTCTTTTGGTAAAGGGGACTGTGAAACTTGTGTTTCAACCAGGCGAGGAAGGCTATGGAGGTGCAATTGAAATGCTGAAAGACGATATTCTAGACGACTTAGATGGAATACTCAGCGTACATGTCTTTCCAACAATCCCATCTGGTGGTATCGGCGCTAGGCCCGGGACCGTTCTTGCAGGTGCAGGATTGTTCACAGTCACGGTTCACGGTCAAGGTAGCCACGCAGCTACACCACATTTGTCTAAAGACCCGGTTCTTGCAGCTTCTTCCGCCGTTGTTGCCTTGCAACAGATTGTTTCACGGGAAATGGATCCTCTTGAAGCTGGTGTAAGTTTGTTTAAAACATCTTCTTGTTTGATAAAAATCAGAATCAAGACAGAACAAAGCTATGATGCTTTGAATGTTTTTTTTTCTTTCAGGTGGTTACAGTTGGCTACATTCAAGGAGGTCATGCTCAAAACGTAATACCGCAGTCTGCAAAATTTGGAGGAACTTTCAGAAGCTTAAGCAACGATGGGCTTCTCTTTATCCAAAGACGAATCAAAGAGGTAATGAGACTAGTTTACACGTTGTTCTTGACAGTCGTGTTGTCAATCCACTTATCGTCAATTGGTTTTAAGTTGAAAACGATGATAAACCCGAATCTAATGCAGATCGCAGAGGCGCAAGCCTCGGTATACCAATGCAAAGCAGAAGTAGATTTCGGAGAGAAAGAGCCTTCACTTCACCCGGTGATGAAGAACGACGAGGGCTTATACGAGCATGGAAAAGAAGTAGCGGAAGCTATGATCGGAAAGAATAACTTCCATGATTTTCCGGTGACGATGGGAGCAGAAGATTTCAGCTTCTTTACTCAAAGAACTAAGGCAGCTATCTTCGTGCTCGGGGTAAAGAATGAGACGCTAGGCGCTGGTAAGCCGCTTCATTCGCCTTACTTCTTTGTTGACGAAGAAGCTCTTCCTCTTGGAGCAGCTCTTCATGCAGCCATGGCGGTCTCTTATTTGGATAAACATGGCAATGACCGTGAGGTTAAGACCGAGTTATAGAATGTGTTGGAGAGGTCAGCGTGATAATCAGCTACTTGTATTGAACTTTTAAAGCTTGGTGGGTGGGTATATTGGTTAAGTTTCGGTTTGGAGAATAATTTTTTTAATTAACACTGAAATTTATCCGGTTTGGCTCCAGATTTTTAAAGAGAAAACCTCAAATAAAAGAAACATGCAGATCTATTATCTAGTATTAGATTATAACAAATGTCAGCTGTTTTTCTAAAACAATGGTACCAAACATATAAACAAACAAGAATTAGAACCAGTGGAATTTTCTGAAACTCCTTCAGCATATTATTTATTATACACACCACTAATTAGCTTTATGATTACCATGTCTATGACATTTAAAGAAAAACTAATCAAATGTCAGTGTCACGAATAGAATATTCAAAGCATTAGATGAGAAAAAACATAAAATAGTTTTTTTTTCTTTACACAATGTCACATTCAGGCACTATAGCTTTTGTCAACGGTTGGGTTAGACATAGCTTTTTTTAAGAAAAAATCTCACCCAACCTGAACAAAAAAAAACATAAAGGAACAAAAAGAATGATTGAAGCTAACATAAAGAAACAGCTGTCGTTTAACTTTAAAACGTCTACAAAACATTACTGCAGCCTGTTAATTGAATTTGTAACAGTATTTTATTATATCACATCATGTAATGCGACGACCCATTTAATCGTTACTATTCATGACCTTGTTATTAGTATTAATTTTTTGGGTTATTATAAGATTCTCAACTCCGTAACTTTTATTTTCACTTCTTCTTCTACAATTATAGTCTCTTTCGTTAGCCGGCGGCATTAGAGAGAGAGTCCTTATAAAAAAAACTCTCTTTCAATTCAACCATCTGTCTCCAAAAACTTTGGCTCAAAAAGATACAAAAAGCCAATAACTTTACATGAACAACCCAAAGGAGAAGATGAAGTGCCTTCTCTTCGTCTTCTTCCTCTATCTCACGGCGGTTACTTCAGATCTAGACTCCGACCGGCGAGCGTTAGTCCTCCTCCGTAACAGTGTCCGTGGCCGTCCCTTGCTATGGAACATGAGTGCCTCGTCTCCTTGCACCTGGCACGGAGTCCACTGCGATTCGGGTCGGGTCACTGCACTCCGATTACCCGGAGCGGGTTTATTCGGTTCATTGCCGGTGGGAGGAATCGGTAGTCTGACCGAGCTCGAAACGCTTTCTCTGCGATTCAACTCGCTCTCTGGTCCAATCCCTTCGGATTTCTCGAACCTCGTCAGCCTCCGTTACTTGTATCTCCAAGGTAACGCCTTTTCCGGCGAGATTCCGTCGTTTCTCTTCACGCTTCCCAGCATTATCAGAATCAATCTCGGGGAGAATAAGTTATCGGGTCGGATCCCGGGTAATGTTAATAACGCGACCCGGTTGGTTACACTCTACTTGGAGAAGAATCAGCTCACCGGTCCGATCCCTGAGATCACTATCACTCTTCAGCAATTCAATGTTTCTTCCAATCAGTTAAACGGGTCGATTCCGGATTCTTTGTCGGGTTTTCCCCAAACCGCTTTCGAAGGGAACACTCTCTGTGGGAAGCCCTTAAACCCTTGTGAAGGCGACGCCGCAAGCCCCGTTTCTCCTCCTGTTTCTCCGCCGGTTTCTCCGTCACCGGGGAAGAAAGATAGCGACGGATTATCCGCCGGAGCTATCGCCGGGATCGCGATCGGATGCGTTGCCGGTCTGTTACTGCTTCTCTTGATTCTGTTCTGTCTCTGCAGGAAGAAGAAAGGAGAAGAGAACGGTGCACCGAGAAACGTCGAAGCTCCCGTCGCGGCCAGGACCTCCGCCGCTGCTATCCCAAAGGAATCCGCGGCGGCTAACGTTCCGGCGGCGAAGACTACGGCGTCCGGGAGCGGCGGCGGTGTGGTGAGTAAAGACTTAACCTTTTTCGTGAAGTCTTTCGGAGAATTCGATTTGGATGGATTGTTGAAGGCTTCAGCTGAGGTTCTTGGGAAGGGAACGGTTGGGTCTTCGTATAAGGCGAGCTTTGAACATGGATTAGTCGTGGCTGTGAAGCGATTAAGAGACGTTGTGGTCCCTGAGAAAGATTTCAAAGAGAGGATGCAAGTTTTGGGATCATTGAGTCACCCCAATCTCGTCACTCTCATCGCTTACTATTTCAGTCACGACGAGAAGCTTCTTGTCTCTGAGTACATGTCTAGAGGAAGCTTGTCTGCGCTATTGCACGGTAAAAACTACTACTTAGTTTAGCTAATGCTAAGTTGTGATTGGTTCAGTTTAAGGTTGTTAGTTTAGTTGATCTTGATGGGATTTGATTTGCAGGGAACAAAGGTAACGGGAGGACTCCGTTGAACTGGGAAGCTAGAGCCGGTATAGCATTGGGAGCTGCAAGAGCGATTAGTTATCTACATTCTCGTGATTCAACAACTTCTCATGGAAACATCAAGTCCTCAAACATACTCCTGTCTAATTCTGATGAAGCTAAGGTTTCTGATTACGGTCTAGCACCTATCATTAGCTCCACATCTGCACCTAACCGTATCGATGGATACCGTGCCCCTGAAGTTACTGATACTCGCAAAATCTCTCAAAAGGCTGATGTTTACAGCTTTGGTGTCCTAATCCTTGAACTACTCACAGGTAACAAACAATAAATTATATGACATTGCTACGGGTTTAATTAGAAGCTTTAACATATGGTACATTGCATTACAGGGAAGTCTCCAACACATCAGCAATTAACCGAAGAAGGTGTGGATTTGCCAAGATGGGTCCAATCCATTACTGATCAACAATCACCATCTCAAGTGTTTGATCCCGAGCTCGCAGGGAACCAGTCCGAGAGCAATGAGAACATGGTACGTCTCTTGAAGATTGGTATGAGTTGTACAGCTCAGTACCCCGATAGTCGTCCTTCCATGGCCGATGTTACCAGACTCATCGAGGAGCTTTCGCATTCATGAGGCTCCCCAAATCCAGTATCTGAGTGATTTGAGTGAGGGGGTCTTAATTGATCGATTTTAAAATTGTTTGGGGCTAAAATTGTATTTTCTTGAATAGTTTTTACGTCCTCCCCGCCCTTTTTTTTCCTTGTTTGTTCGTGTCCCTACGTTGTTCGTTTATTCTTCTTGAGCCTCAAATTGAGATGACACTTTGATGATTTCTTTTTTCTTCTATTTTTCTTAATTCATTTTTTTAC
>MU108066.1:0-10524 GCA_012274485.2 Sinapis alba
TAACAGATAAGAGATTAGATGTGAACTCAGGCATATAGAAAGCTCTAGTATCCTTATCAAACAGTTTCAGGTTTCCTATTCCCCTAATGGGAATTTTATCACCATTGGCAATCATCACATGACCATTAGCAGGTTCAACATCTTTAATCAGACTATTATCACTTATCATATGATGGGAAGCACCAGAATCAACAATTAAGGGCTTAACCTTACTAGCAATGTGACATAGAATGTTATTAGAAGAATGATCTATCCTGTCAGGTTTAACATTTCTAGAATTATTATTCTCTAAGCAATCATTCAACTTAGCATTTCTAATCATCTCATTGACAGTAGAATCAACCATAGTAGCACCATAAGAATACCCATATGTGTTACCATTACCATTTTCCTTAAGCATCTTGAAAAGAGCATTAAGGTCTGATCTCCGGATGAAGTCCTTGTCATTTGGGAGGTTCATTTGATTTCCAGTGTAAGCAACCAGAGACTTCCCATTGTTACTCTCAACCTCCTTCGTCTTACTAGTACCAGCCACACTTGACTCCTCAGCATGATGAGCTCTTGCCTCCCTATCCTTAAGAAACTTGGCTGGCTTTAGATGAGGATGGAGAATCCAGCATTGACTCTTCTTATGGCCATGCTTCTTGCAATGATCACAGTTCCCATTGAACCTTCTTTCCTCATACTTGTTGTACCCGGCCTTGTTTGCTTGAGGAATCTCCACCTGATCCACTTGAGACGCTTGGTTTGCCAATGTAAGATCTCCCTTGCCACCAAATAACCCAATGGACCCTTGTTCCTTTTGGATTTGCGCACAAACATCTTCAAGGGAAGGCAGCTTCTCAGCTCTTAGGATATGCTTGATGAGGCTATTGTAAGCAGGGTTCAATGTAAGCAATAGACCAAAGACCTTATCCTGCTCACGCCTATCATTCATCTCATCCTCATCAGTAGTACTCGGCCTGAGCATTTCCAGTTCAGACCACAATGCCCAGAACCTCCCCAAGTGCTTGGTAAACTCCATATCTTCTTGGACCAAGTTGTTGATACCCAGTTTCACCTCAAAGACCCTGCTCAGATTCGAAACATTTCCATAGACCTTCTTGAGAGTTTCCCACAGATCCTTTGCTTTAGTACAATAGCTGTAAGCTTCAAGGATAGACTGCTCTAGAGAGCCGTGAAGAACAGATAACACTATCAAGTCTTCTTGCTCCCATTTGTCTTCATCAGTGGTGACAACTTCTTGATCACCATCATGGGTAATAGACTTTGGAGGCTCCCCAGATGTGATATGCCCCCATAACCCCTTGCTTCCCACGGCTGTCTTGACCAACCGAGACCACAACAAATAGTTTCCCCCTTTAAGAGTAACCGGAACCTTCATACCCATTCCACTCTCCATCTTGAACAGCTTACTTTCAAAAGCTTGAAAAGATGAACCTTGAGACAAAACCCCTTTGCCAAACACTCCAAAGAACAACAAGCAACCACACAGACCACACAGCCCACCAAAGAACAAAGCTTGAACACAATTTTCAAAGACAAACAACCACCGGACCAAACTTTGTTTCTCACAAGATCTAGACACGAATCTTCAAGAACACAAGTAAGAACACAGGATGAATATAGAACCTTGCTCTGATACCATAAAATCTAAATGAAACAAGAGAATAGAGGAGAATAGAGGAGATTAAAGAAGAATGCAAAAGAAGAATAGATGCCACAGATTAAGAGACTAATAGGGAACCATTTCAAGAGAGATTAGAGAGACACAAACCTGCTTAGCTTTCTTATTCATGAGTTACACCAATATATATGGGAAGATTACAAGGGTTTCGAAACATAAGGAGATAAGGGAAAGCATGTGTAGTCAACAGGCTGAGGAGCGTCCATTTGATCTTGGCCAATGAGGTGAGCCACGCGTGTGAGATGCTGACCACTTCCCAGACCTTGAAAGGCTGTCAGACACGCCTCCTTATCCTCTCCAACGTTTGGATAAGGCAAGGTAACAATGCCAAGAGTAACCATTTACCGAGTAACCAAGTTACTCGCCTAATGCAAGGAAGGTTGTACGGATGTGTGTACGGACCACCTGTCCGTACACTCTTGCCCTATATTTTCACAATGCTCATTCCTTCCCAAACCATGTATCTGAGTGTGACAACTTCTCCTCTGTCCGTACAGGCCGTACCATGTCCGTACAGTCCGTACTCCATACCCTAACTTTGCACATCAAGCCAAACCTTCCCAAACACCTCCCATGTCTTCTTAACACCATAACACATCTCCCCACATAACTGATCATCTCATTTCAACACCCAACAGATAGGAGGACCACTAGGGAGGACCACTTGCAGCTGCAACTTGCTCCCAACAGCTCTTTCTCTTCCTTGGCGACCAGAGCTTTATTTCTTGACTAAACCAAGTTGTTTTCTGATTCAAATGCCCCCCTTTCCTTGTCTTGCACTCCAAGCTAGGTAAAGGTGTACGGACAGACTTGAGCTTCAAGGTAAGTCAATTCTTTGAATAATCTGAAACTACTTGCTTCTTATTGCTTCAGCTCAACACTCCCCCTCAAGCTTGACCAAAGGGACTGGTCAAGCTTGGAAACCATGAAGCATTCCCTCATTAAAACCTTAGCTTGGAAAAACCACTTGGGATAAAAACCAAGCCAAGGAAAAAGAGTAGAACACCTCATGGCTAAGGAGATCAGTGTGATGAAAGATCCACGAGTCCTAAATTGGATAGTA
Organism: Sinapis alba; assembly: GCA_012274485.2. NCBI lineage: Eukaryota > Viridiplantae > Streptophyta > Magnoliopsida > Brassicales > Brassicaceae > Sinapis > Sinapis alba. The sequence continues at coordinate 2,751 of MU108066.1, forward strand.
TGAACTCGCACACCTTGGTACTTGCAGCCTTGGTGAAGATGTCAGCTAACTGGTCTTCACTTCTTGTGTAGCAAGGGAGAATAACTTGTTGTTCCACAGCTTGTCTCACTTTGTGGCAGTCTACTTCAATGTGTTTAGTCCTTTCATGAAACACATTGTTGGATGCTATATGAATTGCTGCCTGGTTGTCACAGTGCATAGTGATTGGTGATGTAGTCTCAATTCCCAAGTCTTTAAGCAGCCCCTTGATCCAAATCAATTCACTTGTGAGCTTCCTCATAGCTCTATACTCTACTTCAGCACTTGAACATGAAACTACCTTCTGCTTCTTGCTCTTCCAAGTCACTAGATTGCCTCCAATGAAAGTGCAATACCCAGTAGTTGATCTCCTATCAACTTTGTCTCCTGCCCAATCAGCATCACAATACCCCCACTATTTCAGTGCTCCTATTGCATCCCATCCAAACTCCTTGGCCTGGTGCCTCTCTTATGTACCTTAAGATCCTTTCAACCATGTTCCAATGGTGAATCTTTGGTACTTGCATCTGTTGGCTGACTTGATTCACAGCAAAACAAATGTCTGGCCTTGTGATGGTTAGATAGATGAGCTTTCCAACCATCCTCCTATACTGCTTCACATCTCTAAAGGGCTTGTCTTCATACTCCCCCTCTCGCAGCACTTTGTAACCATCTTCTAGTGGAGTCTTTGCTATCCTTCCTCCAAGATCACCTGCCTCACTCAATAGATCAAGTGTGTACTTTCTTTGGGATAAAAACAACCCCTCTTTAGATCGGCACATCTCAATCCCTAGAAAGTACTTTAGCTCACCCAAGTCTTTTATATCAAAAGATGATTTAAGAAAAGCTTTTGTTAGGATAATACCTTCTTTATCACTCCCTGTGATTATAATGTCATCCACATATATCAGTATGACCACAATGCCTTGTTGAGTGGTGAGGGTAAAGAGAGTGTGATCAGCTTCAGACTTGTTGAATCCTCTTCCATTGAGGGTTGTACTCAGCTTATGGTACCAGGCTCTTGGTGATTGCTTTAACCCATAGATGGCTTTCTTTAATCTCAGCACATTCCCTGGTTGCACAAGGTTTTCCATACCAGGAGGTGGTCTCATGTAGACTTCATCTTCTAATTCACCTTGAAGGAATGCATTCTTGACATCCATTTGCCATAGATCCCATTCCAAGTTCACTGCCAATGAGAGAACAATTCTGATGGTATGAAGCTTGGCCACTGGAGCAAATGTGTCAAGATAATCTTCCCCATAGACTTGAGTATATCCTCTTGCAACTAGCCTTGTCTTCTTCCTCTCTGGTTTTCCATTTGCTAGGTATTTGATGGTGAATATCAATCGACTTGTCACTGCTTTCTTTCCTTTGGGGAGCTCAGTCTCATACCAAGTGTTGTTCTTGATCATGGCATTGATTTCATCTCCAACTGAGTCTCTCCATTCATCAAGTTGCATTGCCTCTTCATAAGACCTTGGGATGTACTCTTGATCTATGCTGGTGATGAATGCTTGATGCTCCATTGGGTAATGTGCAAGAGAGCAGACTGCTTGAATGGGATGAGCTACTGCTTGACTGTTGAAGTAAACTCTTGTATTGATCCAGTTGGATGGGTGCTTTCTTAGCCTTGTGCTTCTCCTAAGCGGTTGAGCAGCTTCAACAGTTTCCTCATGCTCATCTGAATTTGCTTCAGTATGCTGATCTACTGCCTCTTGTTGTTGCCTCTCATCTTGATCATGAACCTGACCATCATATGGTTCTTCTTGTCTCCCCCCTTCAGGATCAGGATGGGAATCATCTCCACATTGATCAGCTTCTTCAATTACAGTTGTTGGACCTTGTTCCTCTTGACCATGTCCATTATCTTGATTGTTTGCTGATCTTTCATCACGGATTGGTTGTGGCATACTGATGCCAAGGTTCTCCATAATGCGCCTCAGGTTGTCTGCCCTATCTGAAGGTGTTTGAGAGAGGTCTTTGAGCTTGTCCCAATTCTTCTCCTCATAATAACCTCTTGATTCCACAAACTTAACATCCCTTGAGACTAACATTCTGCTGGTTTCTGGAGCATAGCACTTGTACCCCTTTTGGGTAGGAGAGTATCCAAGAAACACTGTCTTAGTACTTCTTGCTTCCAGTTTGTTTCTCTGCTCACCTAGCTGTAAGACATAACACAAACAGCCAAATACACGCAAGTGAGTAAGGGAGGGTTTTCTTTCGTTCAATACCTCATAAGGTGTGAGGTCATCCAGAACCCTTGTTGGAGTCCTGTTGATTAGGTAGCATGCTGTCATGACAGCATCACTCCAGAAACGCTTTGGTACATTGGTGTATAACATCATACACCTTGCCACCTCCATGAGATGTTTGTTCTTCCTCTCAGCTACACCATTTTGTTGTGGTGTATATGGGCAGCTAGTTTGATGAATAATCCCATGTTTGGATAGGTGGTTTTTGAATGCATGACTTTTATACTCCCCTCCATTATCTGACCTGAATACTTTGATCTTAACATTAAAGTGATTAGTTATGTAGTTCTGGAAATTGATAAAAGCATCTAGCACTCTATCTTTAGTTTGAATCATAGTTAGCCAAGTATACTTAGATTTTTGATCTATAAATGTGACAAAGTATCTATGATTCTCTCTAGAAATGCATGGTGCAGTCCAGACATCAGAATGTATAAGATCAAAACAATTTTCATAGATAGTAGATGACTTAGGAAACACTGTCTTGCAATGTTTGCCAAGAATACATGCTTCACAGCCATCACTTTTAAACGAAATTTCAGGAAGCAATAGGTTCAGTGCACGAGAATGGGGATGGCCTAGCCTAGCATGCCATAATACATCATTATCTAAAACAGGATTTGAACTAAAAGCTGAAGATAAGTTAGAAACAATCTTGATGTCTTCAAGCAGGTACAAGTCCTCCTTTGTAACACCTTTGCCAATCAACCTAAGAGTTTCAATATCCTGAAACACAACCTCATTAGGACAAAAAATCACATTGCAATTTAGATCAGTGGTTGCTCTCTTGACAGATAATAGATTTGAAGCAAAGGTTGGCATGTAAAAGGCTTTAGTTTCTTTATCAAACAACCTAAGAGTTCCTACACCTTTAATTGGGATTTTATCCCCATTTGCAATCATAACATTACCTAGGACAGGCTCTATGTTACTAATCAACTTAGCATCACTAATCATGTGGTGAGAAGCTCCTGAGTCTATAACTAAAGGCTTAACACTACTAGATGCATTTAGAGAAGTAACAAGAGCACTAGGTGTGTTATATGATGCACTAAGAGAGATACCAAGTGTGTTACCAGAGTGCTCTTTGAGAGCTTTTATGAAGGCCTCCAGGTCTGACTTCTTGATTGACTCATCTTGTGTAGTCCTCACAGTTGAGCTACCACTGAATATCAAGGCTTTTCCTTCACCACTTGATGAATCCCTTATGATGGGATCCTTTTTGTCCCTGATTCTATGAAGGATGATCTTCTGGTTTGAGAGTGATATGGGTTGATTTCAAGGATGATGGATGGATTGAATAGGGTATCTTCAAAAATGATCTATGGATTGATCAGATCTTGTGTAGTTGTGTCTAAGATCAAGAGAATGAACTCTGTTTGAGATCAAAGACAAGTTTTGCAATCAGAGAATGAACTCTTTAGCAATCAGTGTTCATAGATGAACAAAGGATTCACAAATTTAGAGAGAGTTTTTTGATAAAAAGAGTGAATAATATTTCTGAAAACAAAAGAGAGTTTAAGTAGAGAAGAAGGAAATGGAAAAGTCCTAAAATTGTAGAAAAATAAGAAAAACTTAATTAAAACTAAAATTGTCTTGAAAACTAAATATCAATTATTTTTTCTGATATCTTGACTTGATTTTCGTGGCTTTCCATTCAGAATGAGAGAATGGATCCTTAACTTGGGTATTGATCTTCTTTTAGACTGAGAAAAATTCCTAAGTGATTCATGAAGTTGATCCACATCTTTCCATCTTGTTTGACCAGTTCTTCATTGTCACTTGAGGGAGAAATAAGCTCAGCATGCTCCATTCCAACCTTAGATTCATCTTTAAGCTGTCCAATCATTCATCATGGCTTATCCTTTGTCGCATAGTCATCTAGCTCAACCATGGTTGCATCACCAGCAGCCATGGAGCGCATAGGAATGGATGGTTCTCCTACTTCACCAGAGAAATGGGCTCTTGCATCAGCATAAGGAGTCCTGAACTTCTGAGGTTTAAGATGTGGATGCAGTATCCAGCACTTATCCTTGCCATGACCCTTCTTCTTGCAATGATCACACACCCAAACCTTCTTATCTTCTGGTTTGTAGAACCCCTTGTTAGCCACGCCCTCAGCTCTGTTTTCTGCTCCTTCAGCTTGGTTTGCCATAATGAGTTCTCCTTTTCCTCCAAAGAGACCCACTGAACCTTGCTCCTTTTGAATCTGAGCACACACATCATCTAGTGATGGTAGCTTCTCACTCCTTAGGATATGCTTGATTAGATCATTATACCCTGGATTTAAAGTGAACAGCAGGGCAAAGACCTTATCTTGTTCTCTCCTCTCATTGAGTACATCTGGATCCACAGTCCCTGGCCTCAACATTTCCAACTCTGCCCACAATGATCTGAACTTCCCAAAGTGTTTAGAAAAGTCAGAATCTTCTTGGCTAAGGGTGTTGATAGCTCTCTTAACTTCAAACACCCTGTTTAGGCTTGAATGTTGCCATACACCTTCTTGAGTGTATCCCACAGCTCCTTGGAAGTTTCACAGTAGGAGTAAGCTTCCAAGATTGAGGCTTCAAGGCTGTTTTGAATGATAGACAGCACCATGAGGTCCTCCTGACCTCTTTTCTTGTCTCCAACATCAGCAACTACAACTTCTTTGCCATCCTCTCCTAGGATGGTCTTCTTTGGGTTCTTGCCTTCTTCAACAACTTCCCAGAGTCCTCTGCCTCCAAGAGCAGTCTTAGCAAGTCTTGCCCACAGTAGGTAGTTAGCACCCTTAAGAGTAACAGGAATCATCACCATTTTTGAGTTTTCTGCCATATCCATCAAGAACAACTCAAGAACAGCAAGAACAGCTCAAGAACAGAGTAAAAACAGAGGATTTCAAAAATTTTGAAATGAATAAGAGTGTTTGAATTAAGATTTGCGGAAGTAGATAGAGAATAGGTTGAGAGAATGAAGAATAAAACTGGTTTCAGGAGCTTGCAAGCTCTGATACCATGAGAGTTTAGTTAGAATCAGATGGTAAGTATGAAGAACATGAAGAACTAAGAGAGAGATAGAGTAGAATTTCGTGAGAGAAGACTAGAGAGAGAGAAAACATGTTTCCTTAATTGATTCTGAAGTTGGCAGCATACATAAATAGGAATAGAAAATATCCTAGGAAAATATTAAATAAGTAAACCCTAGAATACTAATAAACAAAGGCAGAAGAGTCCAACTGCTGTAGATCTGAGGCAGGCTGAAAAGGACATGTCCCCAACAGATAGGAGGACCACTAGGGAGGACCACTTGCAGCTGCAGCTTGCTCCCAACAGCTCTTTCTCTTCCTTGGCGACCAGAGCTTTATTTCTTGACTAAACCAAGTTGTTTTCTGATTTCAAATGCCCCCCTTTCCTTGTCTTGCACTCCAAGCTAGGTAAAGGTGTACGGACAGACTTGAGCTTCAAGGTAAGTCAATTCTTTGAATAATCTGAAACTACTTGCTTCTTATTGCTTCAGCTCAACAGATTCATCCTGGTTCCATTAGTAGCTTGAAGAACTTGTCATATGTCCAAAAGGGCTAAACATGGATATCCTCATTACAAAGTGGGATACTTCTTCAACATAACTCCTATGAGATTTATTCAACTTCATGGAGTCTCTACACTGATTAATGGTTCCAAATCAAGATTCTTACATATTGATTCATCCTGGTTTCATTAGTAGCTTGAAGAACTTGTCATATGTCCAAAAGGGCTAAACATGGATATCCTCATTAGAAAGTGAAATAACTTCTTCAACATAACTCCTATGAGATTTATTCAACTTCATGGAGTCTCTACACTGATTAATGGTTCCAAATCAAGCTTCTTACATATTGATTCATCATGGTTCCATTAGTAGCTTGAAGAACTTACCATAAGTCCAAAAGTGCTAAACATGGATATCCTCATTAGAAAGTGGAATAACTTCTTCAACATAACTCCTATGAGATTTATTCAACTTCATGGAGTCTCTATACTGATTAATGGTTCCAAATCAAGCTTCTTACATATTGATTCATCCTTGTTTGATTAGAAGCTTGAAGAACTTGTCTTATGTCCAAAAGGGCTAAATATGGATATCCTCATTAGAAAGTGGAATAACTTCTTCAATATAACTCCTATGAGATTTATTTAACTTCATGGAGTCTCTACACTGGTTAATGGTTCCAAATCAAGCTTCTTACATATTGATTCATCCTTGTTCCATTAGTAGCTTGAAGAACTTGCCATATGTCCAAAAGGGCTAAACATGGATATCCTCATTAGAAAGTGGAATAACTTCTTCTACATAACTCCTATGAGATTTATTCAACTTCATGGAGTCTCTACACTGATTAATGGTTCCAAATCAAGCTTCTTACATATTGATTCATCCTGGTTCCATTAGTAGCTTGAAGAACTTGCCATATGTCCAAAAGGGCTAAACATGGATATCCTCATTAGAAAGTGGAATAACTTCTTCAACATAACTCCTATGAAATTTATTCAACTTCATGGAGTCTCTACACTGATTAATGGTTCCAAATCAAGCTTCTTACATATTGATTTATCCTGTTTTGATTAGAATCTTGAAGAACTTGTCATATGCCCAAAAGGGCTAAACATGGATATCCTTATTAGAAAGTGGAATAACTTCTTCAACATAACTCCTATGAGATTTATTCAACTTCATGGAGTCTCTACACTGATTAATGGTTCCAAATCAAGCTTTTTACATATTGATTCATCTTGGTTCCATTAGTAGCTTGAAGAACTTGCCGTATGTCCAAAAGGGCTAAACATGGATATCCTCATTAGAAATTGGAATAACTTCTTCAACATAACTCCTATGAGATTTATTCAACTTCATGGAGTCTCTACACTGATTAATGCTTCCAAATCAAGCTTCTTACATATTGATTCATCCTGGTTCCATTAGTAACTTGAAGAACTTGCCATATGTCCAAAATGGCTAAACATGGATATCCTCATTAAAAAATGGAATACTTCTTCAACATAACTCCTATGAGATTTATTCAACTTCATGGAGTCTCTACACTGATTAATGGTTCCAAATCAAGCTTCTTACATATTGATTCATCCTGGTTCCATTAGAAGCTTGAAGAACTTGTCATATGTCCAAAAAGGCTAAACATGGATTTCCTCATTAGAAAGTGGAATAACTTCTTCAACATAACTCTTATGAGATTTATTCAACTTCATGGAGTCTCTACACTGATTAATGCTTCCAAATCAAGCTTCTTACATATTTATTCATCATGTAGCTTGAAGAACTTGCCATTTGTCCAAAAGGGCTAAACATGGATATCCTCATTAGAAAGTGGAATAACTTCTTCAACATAACTCCTATGAGATTTATTCAACTTCATGGAGTCTCTACACTGATTAATGGTTCCAAATCAAGCTTCTTACATATTGATTCATCCTGGTTCCATTAGTAGCTTGAAGTACTTGTCATATGTCCAAAAGGGCTAAACATGG
>MU108067.1:0-30925 GCA_012274485.2 Sinapis alba
GTACTGATAGGCTGATACGATCAGCCATCCGTACTGCCTGGAAGGACCAAGGTCTGCCCATACTGGTCCAACAGGCCACGAAAAATTGACCCATACGTACTGATAGGCTTATATGATCAGTCTTATCCGTACTGAATGTAAGGATTTAACTCAACTGACCATGGACGATCCGGACTGGTCCTATCAGTACATGAAAAATGACCCATACATACTGATAGGCTGATACGATCAGCAATCCGTACTGCCTGGAAGGACAAAGGACAATCCAGACTGGTCCATCAAGCAATAAAAAATTGACTGATACGTACTGGTAGGCTGATATGATCAGCCTTAACCATACTGAATGGAACGATTTATCTTAACAGACCATGGACTGTCCGGACTGGTCCCAACAGTACATGAAAAATGACCCATACGTACTGATAGGCTGGTACGATCAGCCATCCATGCTGCCTGGAAGGACCAAGGACTGTCTAGACTGGTCCATCAGGCCATGAAAATTTTACCCATACGTACTGATAGACAAAAATGATCAGCCTTATCCAAACTTAATGGAAGGATTTAACTCAATGGACCATGGACTGTCCGGACTGGTCCCGCCAGTACATGAAAAATGACCCATACGTACTGATAGGCTGATACGATCAGCCATCCGTACTGCATAAAAGGACCAAGGTCTGCCCAAACTGGTCCAACAGGCCATGAAAAATCGACCCATACGTACTGATAGGCTGAAATGATCAGCCTTAACCAAACTGATTGGAAGGATTTAACTCAACGGACCATGGACTGTTCGGCCTGGTCTCATAAGTACAAGAAAAAAGACCCATACGTATTGATAGGCTGATAAAATAAGCCATCCGTACTGCCTGGAAGGACAAAGGACAGTCCAGGCTGGTCCATCAGGCAATGAAAAATCGACTCATCCTTAACCGTACTGAATGGAAGGATTTAACTCAACGGACCATGGACTGTCCTGACTGGTCCCAAAAGTACATGAAAAATGACCCATACATACTGATAGGCTGGTGCGATCAGCCATCCGTACTGCCTGCAAGGGCCAAGGTCTTCCTAGACTGGTCCAACAGGCCATGAAAAATCAACCCAGAAGTACTGATAGGCTGGTACTATCTGCCATCGATACTGCCGGGAAGGACCACGGACTGTCCAGACTAGTCCATCAGGCCATGAAAAGTTGACCCATACGTACTGATAGACAGAAATGATCAGCCTTATCCCAACTTAATGGAAGGATTTAACTCAACGGACCATGGACTGTCCGATTTGGTCCCGTCAGTACATGAAAAATGATCCATACGTACTGATAGGCTGATACGATCAGCCATCCGTACTGCCTGGAAGGACCAAGGTCTGACCAGACTGGTCCAACAGGCCATGAAAAATCGACCCATACGTACTTTTACGCTTATATGATCAGCCTTATCCGTACTGAATGGAAGGATTTAATTCAACGGACCATGGACTGTCCAACCTGGTCGCATTAGTACATTAAAAATGACCCATACGTACTGATAGGCTGGTACGATCAGCCATCCGTGCTGCCTGGAATGACCATAGACTGTCCAGACTGGTCCATCAGGCCATGAAAAGTTGACCCATACGTATTGATAGAAAGAAATGATCAGCCTTATCCAAACTTAATGGAAGGATTTAACTAAACGAACCATGGACTGTCCGGACTGGTCCCGTCAGTACATGAAAAATGACCCATACGTACTGATAGGCTGATACGATCAGCCATCCGTACTGCCTGGAAAGACCAAGGTCTGCCCAGACTGGTCCAACAGGCGATGAAAAATCGACCCATACGTACTGATAGGCTTATACGATCAGCCTTATCTGTACTGAATGGAAGGTTTAATTCAACGGACCATGGACTGTCCAAACTGGTCCCATTAGTTCATTAAAAATGACCCATACGTAATGATAGGCTGGTACGGTCAGCCATCCGTACTGCCTGGAAAGACCATGGACTGTCCAGACTGGTCAATCAGGCCATGAAAAATCGACCCATACGTACTGATAGGCTGAAATGATCAGCCTTATCCAAACTGAATGGAAGGATTTAATTCAACGGACCAAGGACTGTCCGGACTGGTCCTTTAAGTACAAGAAAAATGACCCATACGTCCTGATAGTCTGATAAGATCAGCCATCCGTACTGCCTGGAAGGACAAAGGACAGTCCAGACTGGTCCGTCAGGCCATGAAAAATCGACCCATACGTACTAATAGGCTTATATGATCAGCCTTATCCGTACTGAATGGAAGGATTCAACTCAACGGACCATGGACTCTCCGGACTGGTCCCAACAGTACATGAAAAATGACCAATACGTACTGATAGGCTGGTACGATCAGGCATTCGTACTGTTTGGAAGGACCAACGTCTGCCTAGACTGGTCGAACAGGCCATGAAAAATTGATCCATACGTACTGATAGGTTTATACGATCAGCCTTATCCGTACTGAATGGTAGGATTTAACTCAACGGACCATGGACTGTCTGGACTGCTCCCATCAGTACATGATAAGATCAGCGATTCGTACTGCCTTGAAGGACCAAGGTCTGCCCAGACTGGTCCATCAGGCCATGAAAAGTAGACCCATACGTACTGATAGAAAGAAATAATCAGCCTTATCCAAACTTAATAGAAGATATAACTCAACGAACCATGTACTGTCCGGACTGGTCCCGTCAGTAAATGAAAAATGACCCATTCTTACTGATAGGCTGATACGGTAAGCCATCCGTACTGCCTGGAAGGACCAAGGTCTGCCCAGACTGGTCCAACAGGCGATCAAAAATCGACCCATACATACTGATAGGCTTATATGATCAGCCTTATCTGTACTGAATGGAAGGATTTAATTCAACGGCCCATGAACTGTCCAAACTGGTCCCATTTGTACATTAAAAATGACCCATACATACTGATAGGCTGGTACGATCAGCCATCCGTACTGCCTGGAAGGACCAAGGTCTGACCAGACTGGTCCAACAGGCCATGAAAAATCGACCCATACGTACTAATAGGCTGGTACAATCAGCAATCTGTACTGCCTGGAAAGGCAATGGACTATCCAGGCTGGTCCATCAGGCCATGAAAAATCGACCCATACGTACTGATAGGCTGAAATGATCAGCCTTATCCAAACTGAATGGAAGGATTTAACTCAACGGACCATAGACTGTCCGGACTAGACCCATCAGTACATGAAAAATAACCCATACGTACTGATAGGTTGATACGATCAGCAATCCGTACTGCCTGGAAGGATAAAGGACAGTCCAGACTGGTCCATCAGGCGATGAAAAATCGACCCTTACGTACTGATAGGCTTATATGATCAGACTTAATCGTACTGAATTGAAGGATTTAACTCAACATACCATGGACTGTCCGGACTGGTCCCATCAGTACATGAAAAATTACCCATACGTTCTGATAGGCTGATACGATCAGCCATCCGTACTGCCTGGAAGGACCAAGGTCTGACAAGACTGGTCCAACAGGCCATGAAAAATCGACCCATACGTACTGATACGCTTATATGATCACCCTTATTCGTACTGAATGGAAGGATTTAATTCAAAAGACCATGGACTGTCCAAACTGGTCCCATTAGTACATTAAAAATGACCCATACGTACTGATAGGCTGGTACGATCAGCCATCCGTACTGCCTGGAAGGACCAAGGTCTGACCAGACTTGTCCAATAGGCCATGAAAAATCGACCCATACTTACTGATACGCTTATATGATCACCCTTATTCGTACTAAATGGAAGGATTTTATTCAACAGACCATGGACTGTCGAAACTGGTCCATTAGTACATTAAAAATGACCCATACTTACTGATAGGATGGTACGATCAGCCATCCGTACTGCCTGAAAGGACCATAGACTGTCCAGACTGGTCCATCAGGCCATGAAAAATCGACCCATACGTACTGATAGGCTGAATAGAAGGATTTAACTCAACGGACCATGGACTGTCCGGACTGGTCCTATCAGTACATGAAAAATGAACCATACATACTGATAGGCTGATACGATCAGAAATCCGTACTGCCTGGAAGGACAAAGGACAGTCCAGATTGGTCCATCAGGCAAGGAAAAATTGACTCATACATACTGATAGGCTGATATGATCAGCCTTAACCATACTGAATAGAACGATTTAACTCAACGGACCATGGACTGTCCGAGCTGGTCCCGTCAGTACATGAAAAATGGTCCATACGTCCTGATAGGCTGATACGATCAGCCATCCGTACTGCCTGGAAGGACCAAGGACTGTCCAGACTGGTCCATCAGGCCAAGAAAAATCGACCCATACATACTGATAGGCTGATATAATCAGCCTTATCTGTACTGAATGGAAGGATTTAACTCAACGGACCATGGACTGTCCAAAATGGTCTCATCAGTACATAAAAAATGACCCATACGGACTGATATGATGATAGTATCAGCCATCCGTACTGCCTGGAAGAACCAAGGACAGATCAGACTGGTCCAACAGGCCATGAAAAATCGACCCATACGTACTGATACGCTTATATGATCACCCTTATTCGTACTGAATGGAAGGATTTAATTTAACGGACCATGGACTGTCCAAACTGGTCCCATTAGTACATTAAAAATGACCCATACGTACTGATAGGCTGGTACGATCAGCCATCCGTACTGCCTGGAAGGACCATAGACTGTCCAGACTGGTCCATCAGGCCATGAAAAACCGACACATACGTACTGACAATCTGAATAGAAGGATTTAACAAAAACAGACCATGGACTGTCCGGACTGGTCCTATCAGTACATGAAAAATGAACCATACATACAGATAGGCTGATACAATCAGAAATCCGTACTGCCTGGAAGGACAAAGGACAGTCCAGACTTGTCCATCAGGCAATGAAAAATTGACACATACGTACTGATAGGCTGATATGATCAGCCCTAACCATACTGAATAGAACGATTTAACTCAACGGACCATGGACTGTCCGAACTGGTCCCAACAGTACATGAAAAATGACCGATAAGTACTGATAGGCTGGTATGATCAGCCATCCGTACTACCTGAAAGGACACCGGACTGTCTTGACTGGTCCATCAGGCCATGAAAAGTTGACCCATACGTACTGATAGAAAGAAATGATCAGCCTTATCCAAATTTAATGGAAGGATTTAACTCAACGAACCATGGACTGTCCGGACTGGTCCCGTCAGTAAATGAAAAATGACCCATTCGTACTGATAGGCTGATACGATAAGCCATCCGTACTGCCTGGAAGGACCAAGGTCTGCCCAGACTGGTCCAACAGGCGATCAAAAATCGAACAATACATACTGATAGGCTTATATGATCAGCCTTATCTGTACTGAATGGAAGAATTTAATTCAACGGACCATGGACTGTCCAAACTGGTCCCATTTGTACATTAAAAATGACCCATACGTACTAATAGGTTGGTACGATCAGCAATCCGTACTGCCTGGAAAGGCCATGGACTGTCCAGACTGGTCCATCAGGCCATGAAAAATCGACCCATACGTACTGATAGGCTGAAATGATCAGCCTTATCCAAACTGAATGGAAGGATTTAACTCAACGGACTATAGACTGTCCGGACTAGACCCATCAGTACGTGAAAAATGACCCATAGGTACTTATAGGCTGATACGATCAGCAATCCGTACTGCCTGGAAGGACAAAGGACAGTCCAGACTAGTCTATCAGGCCATGAAAAATCGACCCATACGTACTGATAGGCTGAAATGATCAGCCTTATCCAAACTGAATGGAAGGACTTAATTCAACGGACCATGGACTGTCCGGACTGGTCCCAAAAGTACATTAAAAATGACCCATACATACTAATAGGCTGGTAGGATCAGCCATTCGTACTGCTTGGTCCATAAGGCCATGAAATATCGACTCATACATACTGATAGGCTGATATGATCAGCCTTAACGGTACTGAATGGAAGGATTTAACTCAACGGACCATCTACTGTCCGGACTTGACCCATCAGTACATGAAAATGACCCATACATACTGATAGGCGGATAAGATCAACCATCCGTACTGCCTGGAATGATAAAGGACTGTCCGGACTGGTCCATCAGGCATGTAATCGACCCATACAGAATGATAGGCTGATATGATCAGCCTTATCCAAACTTAATGGAAGGATTTAATTCAACGGACCATGGACTGTCGGGACTGGTCCCATTAGTCATTAAAAATGACCCATACGTACTGATAGGCTGGTACGACCAGCCATCCGTACTGCCTGGAAAGACAATGGACTGTCCAGACTGGTCCATCAGGCCATGAAAAAATGACCCATACGTACTGATAGGCTGAAATGATCAGCCTTATCCAAACTGAATGGAAGGATTTAACTCAACGGACCATGGACTTTTCGGACTGGTCCCTTAAGTACAAGAAAAATGACCCATACATACTGATAGGCTGATAAGATCAGCCATCCGTACTGCCTGGAAGGACAAAGGACAGTCTAGAATGGTCATTCAGGCCATCAAAAATCGACCCATACGTATTGATAGGCTGAAATGATCAGCCTTATGCAAACTGAATGGAAGGATTTACCTCAACAGACCATGGACTGTCCGGACTGGTCCTATCAGTACATGAAAAATGACCCATACATACTAAAGGCTGATACGATCAGCCATCCGTACTGTCTGGAAGGACAAAGGACAGTCCAGACTGGTCCATCAGGCAATGAAAAATTGACTCATACGTACTGATAGACTGATATGATCAGGATTAACCATACTGAATGGAACGATTTAACTCAACGGACCATGGACTGTCCAGACTGGTCCAAACAGTACATGAAAAATGACCCATACGTACTGATAGGCTGGTACGATCAGACATCCGTACTGCCTGGATGGACCAAGGACTGTCCATACTGGTCCATAAGGCCATGAAAAGTTGACCCATACGTACTGATAGACAGAAATGATCAGCCTTATCCAAACTTAATGGAAGGATTTAACTCAACGGACCATGGACTGTCCGAACTGGTCCCGTCAGTACATGAAAAATGACCCATACGTACTGATAGGCTGATACGATCAGCCATCCGTCCTGCCTGGAAGGACCATAGACTGTCCAGACTGGTCCATCAGGCCATGAAAAATCGACCCATACGTACTGATAGGCTGAATAGAAGTATTTAACTCAACGGACCATGGACTGTCCGGACCGGTCCCATTAGTCATTAAAAATGACCCATACGTACTGATAGGCTGGTACGATCAGCCATCCGTACTGCCTGGAAAGACCATGGACTGTCCAGACTGGTCCATCAGGCCATGAAAAATCAACCCATACGTACTGATAGGCTGAAATGATCAGCCTTATCAAAACTGGTCCCTTAAGTACAAGATAAATGACCCATACGTACTGATAGGCTGATAAGATCAGCCATCCGTACTGCCTGGAAGGAGAAAGGACAGTCCAGACTGGTCCATCGGGCCAAGAAAAATAGACCCATACGTACTGATAGGCTTATATGATCAGCCTTATCCGTACTGAATGGAAGGATTTAATTTAACGGACCATGGAATGTCCAAACTGATCCCATTAGTACATTAAAAATGACCCATACGTACTGATAGGCTGAAATGATCAGCCTTATCCAAACTGAATTGAAGGATTGACCATGGCATGTCCAGACTGGTCCCATAAGGACAAGAATAATGACCCATATGTACTTATAGGCTGTTAAGATCAGCCATCCGTACTGCCTGGAAGGACAAAGGACAGTCCAGACTGGTCCATCAGGCCATGAAAAATTGACTCATACGTACTAAGAGGCTGATATGATCAGCCTTAACCGTACTGAATGGAAGGATTTAACTCAACTGACCATGAGCTGTCCGGACTGGTCCCAAAAGTACATTAAAAATGACCCATACATACTGATAGGCTGGTAGGATCAGCCATTCGTACTGCCTGGAAGGACGAAGGACTGTCCAGGCTGGTCCATAAGGCCATGAAAAATTGACTCATACATACGGATAGGCTGATATGATCAGCTTTAATCGTACTGAATGGAAGGATTTAACTCAACGGACCATGGACTGTCCGGACTAGACCCATCAGTACATGAAAAAATGACTCATACATACTGATAGGCTGATAAGATCAACCATCCGTACTGCCTGGAAGGACAAATGACTGTCCAGACTGGTCCATCAGGCCTTGAAAAATTGACTCATACGGAATGATAGGCTGATATGATCAGCCTTATCCAAACTGAATGGAAGGATTTAACTCAATAGACCATGGAATGTCCGGACTGGTCCAATCAGTACATGAAAAATGACCCATTCGTACTGATAGGCTGATACGATCAGCCATCCGTACTGCCTAGAAGGACCAAGGTCTGCCCAGATTAGTCCAACAGGCCTTGAAACATTAACCCATACGTACTGATAGGCTTATATGATCAGCCTTATCCATACTGAATGGAAGGATTTAACTCAACGGACCATGGACTGTCCGGACTCGTCCTATCAGTACATGAAAATGACCCATACATACTGATAGGCTGATACGATCAGCAATCCGTACTGCCTGGAAGGACAAAAGACAGTCTAGACTGGTCCATTAGGCAATGAAAACATACTGAATGGAACAATTTAACTCAAAGGACTATGGACTGTCCGGACTGGTCCCAACAGTACATTAAAAATGACCCATACATACTGATAGGCTGGTACGATCAGCCATCTGTACTGCCTAGAAGGACCAAGGACTGTCCAGACTGGTCCATCAGGCCATGAAAAGTTGACCCATACGTACTGATAGGCTGTAATGATCAGCCTTATCCAAACTGAATGGAAGGATTTAACTCAACGGACCATGGACTGACCGGACTGGTCCTTTAAGTACAATAAAATGACCCATACGTACTAAAGGCTGATACGATCAGCCATCCGTACTGTCTGGAAGGACAAAGGACAGTCCAGACTGGTCCATCAGGCAATGAAAAATTGACTCATACGTACTGATAGACTGATATGATCAGGATTAACCATACTGAATGGAACTATTTAACTCAACGGACCATGGACTGTCCAGACTGGTCCAAACAGTACATGAAAAATCGACTCATACGTACTGATAGGCTGGTACGATCAGACATCCGTACTGCCTGGATGGACCAAGGACTGTCCATACTGGTCCATAAGGCCATGAAAAGTTGACCCATACGTACTGATAGACAGAAATGATCAGCCTTATCCAAACTTAATGGAAGGATTTAACTCAACGGACCATGGACTGTCCGAACTGGTCCCGTCAGTACATGAAAAATGACCCATACGTACTGATAGGCTGATACGATCAGCCATCCGTCCTGCCTGGAAGGACCATAGACTGTCTAGACTGGTCCATCAGGCCATGAAAAATCGACCCATACGTACTGATAGGCTGAATAGAAGTATTTAACTCAACGGACCATGGACTGTCCGGACCGGTCCCATTAGTCATTAAAAATGACCCATACGTACTGATAGGCTGGTACGATCAGCCATCCGTACTGCCTGGAAAGAACATGGACTGTCGAGACTGGTCCATCAGGCCATGAAAAATCAACCCATACGTATTGATAGGCTGAAATGATCAGCCTTATCAAAACTGGTCCTTTAAGTACAAGAAAAATGACCCATACGTACTGATAGGCTGATAAGATCAGCCATCCGTACTGCCTGGAAGGACAAAGGACAGTCCAGACTGGTCCATCGGGCCAAGAAAAATAGACCCATACGTACTGATAGGCTTATATGATCAGCCTTATCCGTACTGAATGGAAGGATTTAATTTAACGGACCATGGAATGTCCAAACTGATCCCATTAGTACATTAAAAATGACCCATACGTACTGATAGGCTGAAATGATCAGCCTTATCCAAACTGAATGGAAGGATTTAACTCAACAGACCATGGCCTGTCCAGACTGGTCCCATAAGTACAAGAATAATGACCCATATGTACTTATAGGCTGTTAAGATCAGCCATCCGTACTGCCTGGAAGGACAAAGGACAGTCCAGACTGGTCCATCAGGCCATGAAAAATTGACTCATACGTACTAAGAGGCTGATAAGATCAGCTTTAACCGTACTGAATGGAAGGATTTAACTCAACAGACCATGAGCTGTCCGGACAGGTCCCAAAAGTACATTAAAAATGACCCATACATACTGATAGGCTGGTAGGATCAGCCATTCGTACTGCCTGGAAGGACGAAGGACTGTCCAGACTGGTCCATAAGGCCATGAAAAATTGACTCATACATACGGATAGGCTGATATGATCAGCCTTAATCGTACTGAATGGAAGGATTTAACTCAACGGACCATGGACTGTCCGGACTAGACCCATCAGTACATGAAAAAATGACTCATACATACTGATAGGCTGATAAGATCAACCATCCGTACTGCCTGGAAGGACAAAGGACTGTCCAGACTGGTCCATCAGGCCTTGAAAAATTGACTCATACGGAATGATAGGCTGATATGATCAGCCTTATCCAAACTGAATGGAAGGATTTAACTCAATAGACCATGGAATGTCCGGACTGGTCCCATCAGTACATGAAAAATGACCCATTCGTACTGATAGGCTGATACGATCAGCCATCCGTACTGCCTAGAAGGACCAAGCTCTGCCCAGATTAGTCCAACAGGCCTTGAAAAATTAACCCATACGTACTGATAGGCTTATACGATCAGCCTTATCCATACTGAATGGAAGGATTTAACTCAACGGACCATGGACTGTCCGGACTCGTCCTATCAGTACATGAAAAATGACCCATACATACTGATAGGCTGATACGATCAGCAATCCGTACTGCCTGGAAGGACAAAAGACAGTCCAGACTGGTCCATTAGGCAATGAAAAATTGACTAATACGTACTGATAGGCTGATATGATCAGCCTTAACCATACTGAATGGAACAATTTAACTCAAAGGACTATGGACTGTCCGGACTGGTCCCAACAGTACATTAAAAATGACCCATACGTACTGATAGGCTGGTACGATCAGCCATCTGTACTGCCTAGAAGGACCAAGGACTGTCCAGACTGGTCCATCAGGCCATGAAAAGTTGACCCATACGTACTGATAGGCTGAAATGATCAGCCTTATCCAAACTGAATGGAAGGATTTAACTCAACGGACCATGGACTGACCGGACTGGTCCTTTAAGTACAATAAAATGACCCATACGTACTGATAGGCTGATAAGATCAGTCATCCGTACTGCCTGGAAGGACAAAGGACAGTCCAAACTGGTCCATCAGGCCATGAAAAATTGACCCATACGTACTGAGGCTTATATGATCATCCTTAAGCGTACTGAACGGAAGGATTTCACTCAACGGACCAACGACTGTCCGGACTAGACCCATCAGTACATGAAAAATGACCCATACATACTGATAGGCTGATACGATCAGAATCCGTACTGCCTGGAAGCACAAAGGACAGTCCAGACTGGTCCATCAGGCGATGAAAAATCGACCCATACGTACTGTTAGGCTTATATGATCAGCCTTATCCGTACTGAATGGAAGGATTTAATATAACAGACCATGGACTGTCCAAACTGGTCCCATTAGTACATTAAAATGACCCATACGTACTGATAGGCTGGTACGATCGGCCATCCGTACTGCCTGGAAAGACCATGGACTGTCCAGACTGGTCCATCAGGCCATGAAAAATCGACCCATACGTACTGATAGGCTGAAATGATCAGCCTTATCCAAACTGAATGGAAGGATTTAACTCAACGGACCATGGACTGTCCGGAGTGGTCCCTTAAGTACAAGAAAAATGACCAATACGTACTGATAGGCTGATAAGATCAGCCATCTGTACTGCCGGGAAGGACAAAGGAAAGTCCAGACTGGTCCATCAGGCCATGAAAAATCGACCCATACGTACTGATAGGCTTATATGATCAGCCTTATCCGTATTGAATGGAAGGATTTAATTTAACGGAGCATGGAATGTCCAAACTGATCCCATTAGTACATTAAAAATGACCCATACGTACTGATAGGCTG
This sequence comes from Sinapis alba, assembly GCA_012274485.2. Taxonomy (NCBI): domain Eukaryota; kingdom Viridiplantae; phylum Streptophyta; class Magnoliopsida; order Brassicales; family Brassicaceae; genus Sinapis; species Sinapis alba. Next base: position 12,165 of record MU108067.1, read on the forward strand.
GTACGATCAGCCATACTGCCTGGAAGGACCATGGATTGTCCAGACTGGTCCATCAGGCCATTAAAAATTGACCCATACGTACTGATAGGCTGAAATGATCAGCCTTATCCAAACTGAATGGAAGGATTTAACTCAACAGACCATGGCCTGTCCAGACTGGTCCCATAAGTACAAGAATAATGACCCATACGTACTGATAGGCTGATAAGATTAGCCATCTGTACTGCCTGGGAGGACAAAGGACAGTTCAGACTAGTCCATCAGGCCATGAAAAATTGTCTCATACATACTGAGCGGCTGATATGATCAGCCTTAACAGTACTAAATGGAAGGATTTAACTAAACAGACCATGTATTGTCCGGACTGGTCCCAAAAATACATTAAAAATGACGCATACATACTGATAGGCTGGTAGGATCAGCCATTCGTACTGCCTGGAAGGACGAAGGACTGTCCAGACTGGTCCATCAGGCCATGAAAAATCGACTCATACATACTGATAGGCTGATATGATCAGCCTTAACTGTACTGGATGGAAGGATTTAACCCAACGGACCATGGACTGTCCGGACTAGACCCATCCGTACATGAAAAATGACCCATACATATTGATAGGCTGGTACAATAAGCCATCCGTACTGCCTGGAAGGACAAAGGACTGTCCGGACTGGTCCATCAGGCCATGAGTAATTGACTCATACGTAATGATAGGCTGATATGATCAGCCTTATCTAAACTGAATGGAAGGATTTAACTCAATAGACCATGGACTGTCTGGACTGGTCCCATCAGTACATGAAAAATGACCCATTCGTACTGATAGGCCGATACGATCAGCCATCCGTACTGCCTAGAAGGACCAAGGTCTGCCCAGACTGGTCCAACAGGCCTTGAAAAATTAACCCATACATACCGATAGGCTTATATGATCAGCCATATCAGTACATGAAAAATGAACCATACATACTGATAGGCTGATACGATCAGCAATCCGTACTGCCTGGAAGGACAAAAGACGATCGAGACCGGTCCATTAGGCAATGAAAATTTGACTAATACGTACTGATAGGCTGATATGATCAGCCTTAACCATACTGAATGGAACGATTTAACTCAAAGGACCAGGGACTGTCCGCACTGGTCCCAACAGTACATTTAAAATGACCCATACGTACTGATAGGCTGGTACGATCATCCATTCGTACTGCCTGGAAGGACCAAGGACTGTCCAGACTGGTCCATCAGGCCATGAAAAGTTGACCCATACGTACTGATAGACAGAAATGATCAGCCTTATCCAAACTTAATGGAAGGATTTAACTCAACGGACAAATGACTGTCCGGACTGGTCCCGTCAGTACATGAAAAATGACCCATACGTACTGATAGGTTGATACGATCAGCCAACCGTCCTGCCTGGAAAGACTAATGTCTGCCCAGACTGGTCCACCAGGCCATGAAAAATCGACCCATACGTACTGATAGGCTTATATGATCAGCCTTATCCGTACTGAATGGAAGGATTTAATTTAAGGGACCATGGACTGTCCAAACTGGTCATTAGTACATTAAAAATGACCCATACATACTGATAGGCTGGTACAATCAGCCATCCGTACTGCCTGGAAGGACCATGGACTGTCCAGACTGGTCCATCAGGCCATGAAAAATCGACCCATATGTACTGATAGGCTGAAATGATCAGCCTTAACCGCACTGAATGGAAGTATTTCACTCAACGGACCATGGACTGTCCGGACTGGTCCCAACAGTACATGAAAATGACCAATATGTACTGATAGGCTGGTACGATTAGCCATCCGTACAGCCTGGAAGGACCAAGGACTGTCCAGACTAGCCAACAAGGCCATGAAAAATCGACCCATACGTAGTGTTAGGCTGAAATTATCAGCCTTATCCAAACTGAATGAAAGGATTTAACTTAACGACCATGGACTGTCCAAACTGGTCCCATCAGTACAAGAAAATTAACCATACGTATTGATAGGCTTATAAGATCAGCCATCCGTACTGCCTGGAAGAACAAAGGACTGTCCAGACTGGTCCATCAAGCCATGAAAAATCGACTCATACATACTGATAGGCTGATATGATCAGCCTTAACCGTACTGAATGGAAGGATTTAACTCAACGGACCATGGACTGTCCGGACTGGTCCCAACCGTACATGAAAAATGACCCATACATACTGATAGGCTGGTACGATCAGCCACCCGTACTGCCTGGAAGGACCAAGGTCTTCCTAGACTTGTCCAACAGGTCATGAAAAATCAACCCAGACGTACTGTTAGGCTTATATGATCAGCCTTATCCGTACTGAATGGAAGGATTTAACTTAACGGACCTTGGACTGTCCGGACTGGACCCATCAGTACATGAAAAATGACCCATACGTACTGATAAGCTGATAAGATCAGCCATCCGTACTGCGTGGAAGAACAAAGGACAGTCCATACTGGTCCATCAGGCCATGAAAAATTGACTCATACGTACTGATAGGCTGATATGATCAGCCTTAACCGTACTGAATGGAAGGATTTAACTCAACGGACCATGGACTGTCCGGACTGGTCCCAACAGTACATGAAAAATGACCCATACGTACTGATATACTGATACGATCAGCCATCCGTACTGCCTGGAAGGACCAATATCAGCCCATACTGGTCCAACAGGCCATGAAAAATCAACCCATACGTACTGATAGGCTTATAAGATCAGCTTTAACCGTACTGAATGGAAGGATTTAACTCAACAGACCATGGACTGACCGGGCTGGTCTCAAAAGTACATTAAAAATGACCCATACATACTGATAGGCTGGTACGATAAGCCATCCGTACTGCCAGGAAGGACCAAGGACTGTCCAGACTGGTCCATCAGGCCATGAAAAATCGACTCATACATACTGATAGGCTGATATGATCAGCCTTAACCATACTGAATGGAAGGATTGAACTCAACGGACCATGGACTGTCCGGACTGGTCCCAACAGTACATAAAAATGACCCAGACGGACTTATAGGCTGGTACGATCAGCAATCCATACTGCCTGGAAGGACCAAGGTCTTTCTAGACTGGTCCAACAGGCCATGAAAAATCAACCCAGAAGTATTGATAGGCTGATATGATCAGCCTTATCCGTACTGAATGGAAGGATTTAACTCAACGGACCATGGACTGTCCGAACTGGTCCCGTAAGTACATGAAAAATGACCCATACGTACTGATAGGCTGATACGATCAGCCATGCGTACTGCCTGGAAGGACCTAGGTCTGCCCAGACTGGCCCAACAGGCCATGAAAAATCGACCCATACGTACTGATAGACTTATATGATCAGCCTTATCCGTACTGAATGGAAGGATTTAATTCAACGGACCATGGACTGTCCAAACTGGTCCTATTTAGTACATTAAAAATGACCCATACGTACTGATAGGCTGGTACGATTAGCCATCCGTACTGCCTGGAAGGACCATGGACTGTTCAGACTGGTCTATCAGGCCATGAAAAATCGACCCTTACGTACTGATAGGCTGAAAAGATCAGCCTTATCAAAACTGAATGGGAGGATTTAACTCAACGGACCATGGACTGTCCGGACTGGTCCCATAAGTACAACAAAAATGACCCATCTGTACTAATAGGCTGATAAGATCAGCCATATGTACTGCCTGGAAGGACAAAGGACAGTCCAGACTGATCCATCAGGCCATGAAAAATCGACTCATACGTACTGAGAGGCTGATATGATCAGCCTTAACCGTACTGAATCGAAGGATATTACTCAACAGACCATGGACTGTCCGGACTGGTCCCGAAAGTACATTAAAAATAACCCATACATACTGATAGGCTAGTACGATCAGCAATCCGTACTGCCTGGAAGGACCAAGGTCTTCCTAGACTGGTCCAACAGGTCATGAAAAATCAACCCAGACGTACTGATAGGCTTATATGATCAGCCTTATCCGTACTGAATGGAAGGATTTAACTCAACGGCCCATGGACTGTCCGGACAGCTCCCATCAGTACATGAAAAATGACCCATACGTACTGATAGGCTGATACGATCAGCCATCTGTACTGCCTGGAAGGACCAAGGTCTGCCCAGACTGGTCCCACAGGCCATGAAAAATTGACCCATACGTACTGATAGGCTTATATGATCAGCCTTATCCGTATTGAATGGAAGGATTTAACTCAACGGACCATGGACTGTCTGGACTGGTCTTATAAGTACATGAAAAATGACCCATACATACTGATAGGCTGATACGATCAGCAATCCGTACTGCCTGGAAGGACAAAGGACAGTCCAGACTAGTCCATCAGGCAATGAATAATTGACTCATACGTACTGATAGGCTGATATGATCAGCCTTAACCATACTGAATTGAACGATTTAACTCAACGGACCATGGACTGGTCCCAACAATACATGAAAATTGACCCATACGTACTGATAGGCTGGTACGATCAGCCATCTGTACTGCCTGGAAGGACCAAGGACTGTCCATACTGGTCCATCAGGCCATGAAAAGTTGACCCATACGTACTGATAGACAGAAATGATCAACTTTATCCAAACTTAATAGAAGGATTTAACTCAACGGACCATGGACTGTCCGAACTGGTCCCGTAAGTACATGAAAAATGACCCATACATACTGATAGGCTGATACGATCAGCTATCCGTACTGCCTGGAAGGACCGAGGTCTGCCCAGACTGGTCCAACAGTCCATGAAAAATCGAACAATATGTATTGATAAACTTATCTGATCAGCCTTATCCTTACTGAATGGAAAGATTTAATTCAACGGACCATGTACTGTCCAAACTGGTCACATTAGTATATTAAAAATGACCCATACGTACTGATTGGCTGGTACGATCAGCCATCCGTACTGCCTAGAATGACCAAGGACTTTCCAAACTGGTCCATCACGCCATGAAAAATTAACCCATACATATTGATAGTCTGAAATGATCAGCCTTATCCAAACTGAACGGAAGGTTTTAACTCAACGGACCATGGACTGTCCGGACTGGTCCAACAGTACATGAAGAATGACCCATACGTACTGATAGGCTGATATTATCAGCCATCCGTACTGCCTGGAAGGACAAAGGTCGGTTCAGACTGGTCCAACAGGCCATGAAAAATCGACCCATACGTACTGATAGGCTTATACGATCAGCCTTATCCGTACTGAATGGAAGGATTTAATTCAAGGGACCATGGACTATCCAAACTGGTCCCATTAGTACATTAAAAATGACCCATACATACTGATAGGCTGGTACGATCAGCCATCCGTACTGCCTGGAAGGACCATGGACTGTCCAGACTGGTCCATTAGGCCATGAAAAATCTACCCATTTGTACTGATAGGCTGAAATGACCAGCGGACCATGGACTGTCCAAACTGAATGGAAGGATTTAACTCAACGGACCATGGACTGTCCGAACTGGTCCCATAAGTACAAGAAAATTAACCATATGTATTGATAGGCTGATAAGATCAGCCATCCGTACTGCCTGGAAGGACAAAGGACTGTCGAGACTGGTCCATCAGGCCATGAAAAATAGACTCATACGTACTGAGAGGCTGATATGATCAGCCTTAACCGTACTGAATCGAAGGATTTAACTCAACAGACCATGGACTGTCCGGACTGGTCCCGAAAGTACATTAAAAATAACCCATACATACTGATAGGCTGGTACGATCAGCCATCCGTACTGCCTGGAAGGACCAAGGACTGTCCAGACTGGTTCATCAGGCCATGAAAAATCGACTCATACATACTGATAGGCTGATATGATCAGCCTTAACCGTTCTGAATGGAAGGATTTATCTCAACGGACCATGGACTGTCCGGACTGGTCCCAACAGTACATGAAAAATGACCAATACATACTGATAGGCTGGTACGATCAGCCACCCGTACTGCCTGGAAGGACCAAGGTCTTCCTAAACTGGTCCAACAGGTCATGAAAAATCAACCCAGACGTACTGTTAGGCTTATATGACCAGCCTAAACCGTTCTGAATGGAAGTATTTAACTCAACGAACCATGGACTATCCGGACTGGTCCCAACAGTACATGAAAAATGACCCATACGTACTGATAGGCTGGTACGATGAGCCATCCGTACTGCCTAGAAGGACCAAGGTCTTCCTAAACTGGTCCAACAGGCCATGAAAAATCAACCCAGACGTACTGATAGGCTTATATGATCAGCCTTATCCGTACTGAATGGAAGGATTTAACTCAACGGACCATAGACTGTCCGGACTGCTCCCATCAGTACATGAAAAATGACCGATACATACTGATAGGCTGATACGATCAGCCATCTGTACTGCCTGGAAGGACCAAGGTCTGCCCAGACTGGTCCCACAGACCATGAAAAATTGACCCATACGTATTGATAGGCTTATATGATCAGCCTTATCCGTATTGAATGGAAGGATTTAACTCAACGGACCATGTACTGTCCAGACTGGACTTATCAGTACATGAAAAATGACCCATACATACTGATAGGCTGATACGAACAGCAATCCGTACTGCCTGGAAGGACAAAGGACAGTCCAGACTAGTCCATCAGGCAATGAATAATTGACTCATACGTACTGATAGGCTGATATGATCAGCCTTAACCATACTGAATAGAACGATTTAACTCAACGGACCATGGACTGTCCGGACTGGTCCCACCAATACATGAAAATTGACCTATACGTACTGATAGGCTGGTACGATCAGCCATCTGTACTGCCTGGAAGGACCAACGACTGTCCAGACTGGTCCATCAGGCCATGAAAAGTTGACCCATACGTACTGATAGACAGAAATGATCAACTTTATCCAAACTTAATAGAAGGATTTAACTCAACGGACCATGGACTGTCCGAACTGGTCCTGTATGTACATGAAAAATGACCCATACATACTGATAGGCTGATACGATCAGCCATCCGTACTGCCTGGAAGGACCAAGGTCTGCCCAGACTGGTCCGACAGGCCATGAAAAATCGACCCATATGTATTGATAGATTTATATGATCAGCCTTATCCGTACTAAATGGAAGGATTTAATTCAACGGACCATGGACTGTCCAAACTGGTCACATTAGTATATTAAAAATGACCCATACGTACTGATTGGCTGGTACTATCAGCCATCCGTACTGGCTGGAAGGACCAAGGACTTTCCAAACTGGTCCATCACGCCATGAAAAATTAACCCATACATATTGATAGTCTGAAATGATCAGCCTTATCCAAACTGAACGGAAGGTTTTAACTCAACGGACCATGGACTGTCCAGACTGGTCCATCAGGCCATGAAAAATCGACTCATACGTACTGAGAGGCTGATATGATCAGCCTTAACCGTACTGAATCGAAGGATTTAACTCAATAGACCATGGACTGTCCGGACTGATCCCAACAGTACATGAATGATGACCCATACGTACTGATAGGCTGATACGATCAGCCATCCGTACTGCCTGGAAGGACCAAGGTCTTCCCAGACTGGTCCAACAGGCCATGAAATTTCAACCCATATGTACTGATAGGCTTATATGATCATCCTTATCCAAACTTAATGGAAGGATTTAACTCAACGGACCAAGGTTTGTCCGGACTTGTCATATCAGTACATGAAAAATGACCCATACATACTGATAGGCTGATACGTTCAGCAATCCGTACTGCCTGGAAGGACAAAGGACAGTCCAGACTGGTCCATCAGGTAATGAAAAGTTGACCCATACGTACTGATAGACTGAAATAATCAGCCATATCCAAACTGGATGAAAGGATTTAACTCAACGGAGCATGGACTGTCCGGACTGTCCCAACATTACATGAAAAATTACCCATACACACTGATAGGCTGATAAGATCAGCTATCCGTACTGCCTAGAAGAACCAATGACTGGCCTGACTGGTCCATAAGGCGATGAAAAATAGACCCATACGTACTGATAGGCTGAAATGATCAGCCTTAGCCAAACTGAATGGAAGGATTTAAATCAACGGACCATGGACTGTCTGGTCTGGTCCCATAAGTATAAGAAAAATGACCTATTACGTACTGATAGGCTGATAAGATCAGCCATCCTTACTGCCTGGAAGGACAAAGAACAGTCCAGACTGGTCCATCAGGCCATGAAAAATCGACTCATACGTACTAAGAGGCTGATATGATCAGTCTTAACCGTACTGAATGGAAGGATTTAACTCAATAGACCATGGACTGTCCGGACTGGGCCCAACAATACATTAAAAATGACCCATACATACTGATAGGCTGGGACGACAAGCCATCCGTACTGCCTGGAAGGACCAAGGACTGTCCAGACTGGTCCATCAGGCCATGAAAAATCAACACATACATCTTGATAGGCTGATATGATCAGCCTTAACCGTACTGAATGGAAGGATTTAACTCAACGGACCATGGACTGTCCGGACTGGTCCCAACAGTACATGAATGATGACCCATAAATACTGATAGGCTGGTACGATCAGCCATTCGTACTGCCTGGAAGGTCCAAGGTCTTCCCAGACTGGTCCAATAGGCCATAAAAAATTAACCCATACGTACTGATAGGCTTATATGATCAGCCTTATCCAAACTGAATGGAAGGATTTAACTCAACGGACCATGGTTTGTCCTGACTGGTCCTATAAGTACATGAAAAATGACCCACACATACTGATAGGCTGACACGATTAGCAATCCGTACTGCCTGGAAGGACAAAGGACGGTCCAGACTGGTCCATCAGGCAATGAAAAGTTGACCCATACGTATTGATAGACTGAAATGATCAGCCATATCCAAACTGTATGGAAGGATTTAACTAACCGGACCATAGACTGTCCGGACTGGTCCCAACAGTAGATGAAAAATGACCCATACGTACTGATAGGCTGGTACGATTACCCAACCGTACTGCCAGGAAGGACCAAGGACTGTCAAGACTGGTCCATCAGGCCAGCAAAAATCAACCCATACGTACTGATAGGCTAAAATGATCAGCCTTATTCAAACTGAATGGAAGGATTTAACTCAACGGACCATGGACTGTCCGGACTGGTCCCAACAGTACATGAATAATTACCCATACATACTGATAGGCTGGTACGATCAGCTATCCGTACTGCCTGAAAGGACCAATGACTGTCCAGACTGGTCCATAAGGCCATGAAAAATCGACCCATACGTACTGATAGGCTGAAATGATCAGCTTTATCCAAACTGAATGGATGGATTTAACTCAACGGACCATGGACTGTCCGGATTGGTCCCATAAGTACAAGAAAAATGACCCATATATACTGATAGGCTGATAAGATCAGCCATCCATACTGCCTGGAAGGACAAAGGACAGTCCAGACTGGTCAATCAGACCCTTAAAAAATCGAGTCATACGTATTGAGAGGCTGATATGATCAGCCTTAACCGTACTGAATCGAAGGATTTAACTCAACAGACCATGGACTATCCGGACTGGTCCCAGCAGTACATTAAAAATGACCCATACATACTGATAGGGTGGTACGATCAGCCATCCGTACTGCCTGGAAGGACCAAAGACTGTCCAGACTGGTCCATCAGGCCATGAAATATCAACTCATACATATTGATAGGTTGATATGGTCAGCCTTAACCGTATTGCCTGGAAGGACCAAGGCCTTCCCAGAGTGTTCCTTCAGGCCATGAAAAGTCGACCCATACATACTGATAGGCTTATATGATCAGGCTTATCCAAACTGAATGGAAGGATTTAACTCAACGGACCATAGGTTGTCCGGACTGGTCCGATCAGTACATGAAAAATGACATGTACGTACTGATAGGCTGATACGATCAGCCATTTTTCTGCCTGGAAGGACCAAGGACTGTCCAGATTGGTACATCAGGCCATGAAAAATTGACTCATACGTACTAATAGGCTGATACGATCAGGCTTAACCGTACTGAAGGGAAGGATTTAACTCAACGGACCATGGACTGTCCGGACTGGTAATATCAGTACATGAAAAATGACCCATACATACTGATAGGCTGATATGATCAACAATCCGTACTGCCTGGAAGGACAAAGGACATTCCAGACTGGTCCATCAGGCAATGAAAAGTTGACCCATACGTACTGATAGACTGAAATGATCAGCCATATCAAAACTGGATGGAAGGATTTAACTCAACAGACCATAGACTGTCCGGACTGGTCCCAACAGTACATGAGAAATGACCCATACGTACTGATAGGCTGGTACGATCAGCCAACTGTACTGCCTGGAAGGACCAGGGACTGTAAAGACTGGTCCATCAGGCCATCAAAAATCAACCCATACGTACTGATAGGCTGAAAAGATCAGCCTTATTCAAACTGAATGGAAGGATTTAACTCAACAGACAATGGACTGTCCGGACTGGTCCCATAAGTACAAGAAAAATGACCCATACATACTGATAGGCTGATAAGATCAGCCATCCATACTGCCTGGAAGGACAAAGGACAGTCCAGACTGGTCCATCAGGCCATGAAAAATCGACTCATACGTATTGAGAGGCTGATATGATCAGCCTTAACCGTACTGAATGGAAGGACTTAACTCAAAAGACCATGGACTATCCGAACTGGTCCCAGCAGTACATTAAAAATGACACATACATACTGATAGGCTGGTACGATCAGCCATCCGTACTGCCTGGAAGGACCAAAGACTGTCCAGACTGGTCCATCAGGCCATGAAAAATCAACTCATACATCATGATCGGCTGATATGATCAGCCTTAACCCTATTGCCTGGAAGGACCAAGGCCTTCCCAGACTGGTCCATCAGGCCATGAAAAATTGGCCCATACGTACTGATGGGCTCATATGATTAGCCTTATCCAAACTGAATGGAAGGATTTAACTCAACGGACCATGGACTGTCCAGACTGGTACTATCAGTACATGAAAAATGACCCATACATACTGATAGGCTGATACGATCAACAATCTGTACTGCCTGAAAGGACAAAGGACATTCTAGACTGGTCCATCAGGCAATGAAAAGTTGACCCATACGTACTGATAGACTGAAATGATCAGCCATATCAAAACTGGATGGAAGGATTTAACTCAACGGACCATGGACTGTCCGGACTAGTCCCAACAGTACATGAAAAATGACCCATACGTACTGATAGGCTGGTACGATCAGCCATCCGTACTGCATGGAAGGACCAAAGACTGTCCAGACTGGTCCATCAGGCCATCAAAAATCGACCCATATGTACTGATAGGCTTGTACGATCAGCCATCCGTACTGCCTGGAAGGACCAAAGACTGTTCAGACTGGTCCATCAGGCCATGAAAAATCAACTCATACATCTTGATAGGCTGATATGATTAGCCTTAACCATATTGCCTGGAAGGACCAAGGCCTTCCCAGACTGGTCCATCAGGCCATGAAAAATCGACCCATACGTACTGATAGGCTTATATGATCAGCCTTATCCAAACTGAATGGAAGGATTTAACTTAACAGACCATCGACTGTCCACACTGGTCCTATCAGTACATGAAAAATGACCCATACATACTAATAGGCTGATACGATCAACAATCTGTACTGCCTGGAAGGACAAAGGACATTCCAGAATGGTCCATCAGGCAATGAAAAGTTGACCCATACGTACTGATAGACTGAAACGATCAGCCATATCAAAACTGGATGGAAGGATTTAACTCAACAGACCATGGACTGTCCGGACTAGTCCCAACAGTACATGAAAAATGACCCATACGTACTGATAGGCTGGTACGATCAGCCAACCGTACTGCATGGAAGGACCAAGGACTGTCCAGACTGGTCCATTAGGCCATCGAAAATCGACCCATATGTACTGATAGGCTGAAATGATCAGCCTTATCCAAACTGAATTGAAGGATTTAACTCAACGGACTATGGACTGTCCGGACTTGTCCCATCAGTACATGAAAAATGACCCATACGTACTGATAGGCTTATACGATCAGCCATCCGTACTGCCTGGAAGGACCAAGGTCTTCCCAGACTGGTCCAATAGGCCATGAAAAATCGACCCAAACGTACTGATAGGCTGAAATGATCAGCCTTATCCAAACTGAATGGAAAGATTTAACTCAACAGACCATGGACTGTCCGGACTGGTCCCAACAGTACATTAAAAATGACTCATACATACTGATAGGTTGGTACGGTCAGCAATCCGTACTGCCTGGAAGGACCAAGGACTGTCTAAACTGGTCCATCAGGCCATGAAAAAATGAACCATACATACTGATAGTCTGAATGATCAGCCTTATCCAACCTTAACGGAAGGATTTAACTCAACGGACCATGGACTTTCCGGACTGCTCCTATCAGTACATGAAAAATGACCCATACATACTGATAGGCTGATACGATCAGCAATCCGTACTGCCTGGAAGGACAAAGGACATTCCAGACAAGTCCATCAGGCAATGGAAAGTTGACCCATACGTACTGATAGACTGAAATGATCAGCCATATCCAAATTGGATGGAAGGATTTAACTCAACGGACCATGACTGTCCGGACTAGTCCCAACAGTACATGAAAAATGACCCATACGTACTGATAGACTGCTACGATCAGCCATCCGTACTGCCTGGAAGGACCAAGGACTGTCCAGACTGGTCCATCAGGCCATCAAAAATCGACCCATACATACTGATAGGCTGAAATGATCAGCCTAATCCAAACATAATGAAAGGATTTAACTCAACGGACCATGGACTGTCTGGACTTGTCCCATCAGTACATAAAAAATGACCCATACGTACTGATAGGCTGATATGATCAGCCATCCGTACTGCCTGGAAGGACCAAGGTCTTCCTAGACTGGTCCAACAGGCCATGAAAAATCGACCTAGACGTACTGATACAGACATACTGATAGGCTTATATGATCAGCCTTATCCTTACTGAATGGAAGGATTTAACTGAACGGACCATGGACTTTCCGGACTGGTCCTATCAGTAAATGAAAAATGACCCATACATACTGATAGACTGGTACGATCAGCCATCCGTACTGCCTGGAAGGACCAAGGACTGTCCAGACTGGTCCATCAGGCCATCAAAAATTGACCCATACGTACTGATAGGCTTATATGGTAAGCTTTATCCATACTGAATGGAATGATTAAATTCAACAGACCATGGACTGTCAAAACTGGTCCCATTAGTATATTAAAAATGACCCATACGTACTGATTGGCTGGTACGATTAGCCATCCGTACTGCCTGGAAGGACCAAGGACTGTCCAGACTGGTCCATCAGGCCATCAAAAATTGACCCATACGTACTGATAGGCTTATATGGTAAGCCTTATCCATACTGAATGGAATGATTAAATTCAACAGACCATGGACTGTCAAAACTGGTCCCATTAGTATATTAAAAATGACCCATACGTACTGATTGGCTGGTACGATTAGCCATCCGTACTGCCTGGAAGGACCAAGAACTGTCCATACTGGTCCATCAGGCCATGAAAAATTGACCCACATATACTAATAGTCTGAAATGATCAGCTTTATCCAAACTGAGTGGAAGATTTTAACTCAACGGACCATGGACTGTCCGGACTGGTCCAACAGTACATGAAAAATGACCCATACGAACTGATGGGCTGATACGATCAGCCATTGTACTGTCTGGAAGGACAAAGGACGGCCCTGACTGGTCCATCAGGCCATGAAAAATCGACTCATGCGTACTGATAGGCTGATAATATCAGCCTTAACCGTACTGAATGGAAGGATTTAACTCAAAGGACGACTCATATGTACTGATAGGCTGATAAAATCAGCCTTAACCGTACTGAATGGAACGATTTAACTCAAGGACCATGGACTGTCTGTACTGGTCCCAACAGTACATGAAAAATGACATATACATATTGATAGGCTGGTAAGATCAGCCATCCGTACTGCCTGGAAGCACCAAGAACTGTCAAAACTGGTCTATCAGGCCATGAAAAATTGACTCATACGTACTGATAGGTTGATATGATCAGCCTTAACCGTACTGAATGGAAGAACTTAACTCAACGGAGCATGGACTGTCCGGACTGGTCCCAACAGTACACGAAAAATTACACATACATATTGATAGGCTGGTACGATCAGCTATCCATACTGCCTGGAGGGACCAATGACTGTCCAGACTTCTCCATAAGGCCATGCAAAATCGACCCTTACGTACTGATAAGATGAAATGATCAGCCTTATCCAAACTGAATGGAAGGATTTAAGTCAACGGACCATGGACTGTCCGGACTGGTCCCATAAGTACAAGAAAAATGACCCATACTTACTGATAGGCTGATAAGATCAGCCATCCGTACTGCCTGGAAGGACAGAGAACAGTCCAGACTGGTCCATCAGGCCATGAAAAATTGACTTATACGTACTGATAGGCTGAAATGATCAGCCTTATTCAAACTGAATGGAAGGATTTAACTCAACGGACCATGGACTGTCCGGACTGGTCCCAACAATACATGAAAAATTACCCATACATACTGATAGGCTGGTACGATCAGCTATACGTACTGCCTGAGAGGACCAATGACTGTCCAGACTGGTCCATAAGGCCATGAAAAATCGACCCATACGTACTGATAGGCTGAAATGATCAGCCTTATCCAAACTGAATGAATGGATTTAACTCAACAGACCAAGGACTGTCCGGACTGGTCCCAACAGTACATTAAAAATGACCCATACATACTGATAGGTTCGTACGGTCAGCCATCCGTACTGCCTGGAAGGACCAAAGACTGTCTAGACTAGTCCATCAGGCAATGAAAAATCAACTCATACATACTGATAGGATGATATAATCAGCTTTAACCGTACTGCCTAGAAGGACCAAGGACTGTCTAAACTGGTCCATCAGGCCATGAAAAAATGAACCATACGTACTGATAGTCTGAAATGATCCATATCAGTACATGAAAAATTAACTCAACGGACCATGGACTGTCTAGACTGGTCCTATCAGTACATGAAAAATGACCCATACATACTGATAGGCTGATACGATCAGCAATCCGTACTGCCTGGAAGGACAAAGGACATTCTAGACTGCTCCATGAGGCAATGAAAAGTTGACCCATACGTACTGATAGACTGAAATGATCAGCCTTATCCAAACATAATGGAAGGATTTAACTCAACAGACCATGGACTGTCCGGACTTGTCCCATCAGTACATGAAAAATGACCCATACGTACTGATAGGCTGATACGATCAGCCATCCGTACTGCCTGGAAGGACCAAGGTCTTCCAAGACTGGTCCAACAGGCCATGAAAAATCGACCTAGGCGTACTGATACAGACGTACTGATACAGACGTACTGATAGGCTTATATGATCAGCCTTATCCTTATGAATGGAAGGATTTAACTCAACGGACCATGGACTGTCCGGACTGGTCCTATCAGTAAATGAAAAATGACCCATGCATACTGATAGGCTAGTATGATCAGCCACCTGTACTGCCTGGAAGGACCAAGGACTGTCCAGACTGGTCCATCAGGCCATCAGAAATTGTCCCATACGTACTGATAGGCTTATATGGTCAGCCTTATCCATACTGAATGGAAGGATATAATTCAACATACCATGGCCTGTCAAACCTGGTCTCATTAGTATATTAAAAAGGACCCATACGTACTGATTGGCCGGTACGATTAGCCATCCGTACTGCCTGGAATGACCAAGAACTGTCCAAACTGGTCCATCAGGCCATGAAAAATTGACCCATATATACTGATAGTCTGAAATGATCATCTTTATCCAAACTGAATGGAAGGTTTTAACTCAACAGACCATGGACTGTCTGGACTGGTCCAACAGTACATGAAAAATGACCCATACGAACTGATAGGCTGATACGATCAGCCATCGTACTGTCTGGAAGGACAAAAGACGGTCCAGGCTGGTCCATCAGGCCATGAAAAATTGACTCATACGTACTGATAGGCTGATAATATCAGCCTTAACCGTACTGAATGGAAGGATTTAACTCAAAGGACGACTCATACGTACTGATAGGCTGATAATATCAGCCTTAACCGTACTGAATGGAAGGATTTAACTCAAAGGACCATGGACTGTCTGGACTGGTCCCAAGAGTACATGAAAAATGACACATACATATTGATAGGCTGGTACGATCAGCCATCCGTACTGCCTGGAAGGACCAAGAACTGTCAAGACTGGTCCATAAGGCCATGAAAAATTGACTCATACGTACTGATAGGCTGATATGATCAGCCTTAACCGTACTGATTGGAAGAACTTAACTCAACGGAGCATGGACCGTCCGGACTGGTCCCAGCAGTACATGAAAAATTACATATACATATTGATAGGCTTGTACGATCAGCTATCCATACTGCCCGGAAGGACCAATGACTGTCCAGACTGCTCCATATAAGGCCATGAAAAATCGACACATACGTACTGATAAGATGAAATGATCAGCCTTATCCAAACTGAATAGAAGGATTTAACTCAACGGACCATGGACTGCCCGGACTGGTCCCATAAGTACAAGAAAAATGACCCATACGTACTGATAGGCTGATGAGATAAGCCATCCGTACTGCCTGGAAGGACAAAGAACAGTCCAGACTGGTCCATCAGGCCATGAAAAATCGATTCATTTGTACTGAGAGGCTGATATGATCAGCCTTAACCGTACCGAATGGAAGGATTTAACTCAACAGACCATGGACTGTCCGGACTGGTCCCAACAGTACATTAAAAATGACCAATACATACTGATAGGCTGGTACGATAGCCATCCGTACTGCCTGGAAGGACCAAGGACTGTCTAGACTGGTCAATCAGCCCCTGGAAAATCAACTCATACACACTGATAGGGTGATACGATCAGCCTTAACCGTACTGAATGGAAGGATTTAACTCAACAGACCATCGACTGTCAGGACTGGTCCCAACAGTACATGTAAAATGACCCATACGTACTGATAGGCTGGTACGATCAGGCCATCAAAAATCGACCCATACGTACTGATAGGCTGAAATGATCAGCCTTATCCAAACTGCATGGAAGGATTTAACTCAACGGACCATGGACTGTCTGGACTGGTCCCGACAGTACATGATAAATGACCCATACGTACTGATAGGCTGGTACGATCAGCTCTCATACTGCCTGGAAGAACCAAGGTCTGCCAAGACAGGTCCAACAGGCCATGAAAAATCGACCCATACGTACTGAAACGCTTATATGATCAGCCTTATCCATACTGAATGGAAGGATTTAATTCAACGGACCATGGACTGTCCAAACTGGTCCCATTAGTACATTAAAAATGACCCATACGTACTGATAGGCGGGTACGATCAGCCATCCGTACGGGCTGGAAGGACCAAGGACTGTCCAAACTGGTCCATCAGGCCATGAAAAATTGACCCATACGTACTGATAGGCTGATACGATCAGCCATCCGTACTGCCTGGAAGGACCAAGGTCTTCTCAGACTGGTCCAACAGGACATCAAAATCCGACCCAGACGTACTGATAGGCCTATATGATCAGCCTTTTCCGTACTGAATGGAAGGATTTAACTCAACGGACCATGGACTGTCTAGACTGGTCCTATCAGTACATGAAAAACGACCCATACATACTGATAGGCTGGTACTATCAGCCATCCGTACCGCCTGGAAGGACCAAGGACTGTCCAGACTGGTCCATCAGGCCATCAAAAATTGACCCATACGTACTGATAGGCTTATATGATCAGCCTTATACATACTGAATGGAAGGATTTAATTCAACAGACCATGGACTGTCCAAACTGGTCCCATTGGTATATTAAAAATGACCCATACATACTGATTGGCTGGTACGATCAGGCATCCGTACTGCCTGGAAGGACCTAGGACTGTCAACACTGATCAATCAGGCCATGAAAAATTGACCCATACACACTGATAGTCTAAAATGATCAGCCTTATCCAAACTGAATGGAAGGTTTTAGCTCAACAGACCATGGACAGTCCGGCCTGGTCCAACAGTACATGAAAAATTACCCATACGTACTGATAGGCTGATACGATCAGCCATCCGTACTGCCTGGAAGGACCAAGGTCTGCCCAGACTGGTCCAACAGGGCATGAAAAATCGACCCATACGTAATGATAAGCTGATAATATCAGCCTTAACCGTACTGAATGGAAGGTTTTAACTCAAAGGACCATGGACTGTCCGGACTGGTTCCAACAGTAAATGAAAAATGACCCATACATACTAATAGGCTGGTACGATCAGCCATCCGTACTGCCTGGAAGGACCAAGAACTGTCAAGACTGGTCCATCAGGGCATGAAAAATTGACTCATACGCACTGATAGGCTGATATGATCAGCCTAATCTGAACTGAATGGAAAGATTTAATTCAACGGACCATGGACTGTCCAAACTGGTCCCATTAGTACATTAAAAATGACCCATACGTACTGATAGTCTGGTACGATCAGCCATCCGTACTGCCTGGAAGGACCAAGGACTGTCGAAACTGGTCCATCAGGCCATGAAAAATTGACCCATACGTACTGATAGTCTGAAATTATTAGCCTTATCCAAACTGAATGGAA
>MU108068.1:0-34072 GCA_012274485.2 Sinapis alba
CTAGGTAGATGTACGACTACATAACTTTTATTTTTAGTTTCATATAAATAATTATGGGTGCAGTAAAAACTTATTTTAACAATAAAATATGCTGACCATGTGTATTTTCTAATCAATTTAATATTTTGATATAAACTCTAAGTACAAATAAAATAGATAAAGTTTCTTCGAGGACAAACAAATGGTGAATCTACTGCAAAATTACGATCAAAGCCATACTTGCTAATGTTATTCTTTACAAATCTAATCTATCAAACTCAATTGTGTTCTGTCGATTAAGACAATAGAATCAAAAGTTCTTTGTAGGAAAATATCAAATTAGTAAAAGATAATAATCTAGATAAAAGATTATAGAATTTGCCATTAGTATATGAAGACTTGTTTCAATAGTAATCTTGATATTTTACATTTAAATATCTTATATGTTGAATTAATATATTTTACCTTTAAACAAGAATTTTCTCTATCAAGGTTACTTATGTATGCTAATTTCTTATGGATCTTTATTAGTATTTTTATCACCAGCAAAAAATATATAATATTTGATAATTTTAGTTTGGCCTTTTTGACCTACAACAACATATACCAAAAATACATTCGCCAACTAACTAACTGGTCATGGCTCCACAAAATCTCTCACATCCTGCGGGTCCTTGATTACATGGAGCGTAGCATTTTTTGTAGTCTTGTTTAACTTCAAATTCTATTTAAAATCATAATCATTGCAAGGATGAAAATTATAAAACGATAAATACATGAGCACAAGTAAATCGTAAAGTGAAATTAAGTATCTGGGTAGCAATGAATATTAGATACTATGAAGAAGATAATGAAAACAAATGTGATCAATATGTTTTTGGAGATACCCATTTTGTATGATTTTTCTTACTTTTTGTTTACTGTTCAATTATGCATAACATATTTAGACAATAATATGCTTACGGTTGTTCTGTTCTACCCAAAAGAAAATATTATTATTTGTTCTTGTAATATCAACACATATTGTATAATAAATATGAGATTTTAAATATACAAAAATTAGGTAATACATATATAATTATTGACATCAACTACACTTATATAACCAAATAAATTATTCAATTTTTATTATTATATTTTAGTGTTAAAATTATACCTAGGTAGATGTATGACTACATATTTTTTATTTTTAGTTTCAGCTAAATTACTATGAGTGCAGAAAAAAACATATTTTGACAATAAAATATGCTGAACATATGTTTTTCTCTAACCCATTTAATATTTTTATGTAAAATCTAAGTACAAATAAAATAGATAAAGTTTGTTCGTGGACAAATAAATGGTGTTTTAAGTGCAAGATTACAATCAAGGCCATTCTCGCAAATGTTATTCTTTACAGATAGAATCTATCAAATTCAATTGTGGTCAATATCGATTGAAACCAGAGAATCAAAGGTTCTTTGTCAGAAAATATCAAATTCGTAAAAGATAATAATCTAGATAAAAAAATATTGAATTTACCATTAGTATATGAAGACTTGTTTCAATAGAAATCTTGATATTTTACATTTAAATATCTTATATGTTGAATTAATATATTTTCCTTTAAAAAGAATTTTCTCTATCAAAGTAATTTATGTATGCTAATTTCTTATGGATCTTTATTAGTATTGTTGTTACTAGTACAAAATATATAATACCTAATAATGTTAGTTTGGCCTTTTTGACCTACCACAACATACACCAGAAATATATTTGCCAACTAACTGAATGGTCATAGCTCCACAAAACCTCTCACATCCTGCGGGACCTTGATTACACGGACCGTAGAATTTTTTGTAGTCTTGTTTTATTTCAAAGTCTATTTAAAATCATAATTAATGCAGATATGTAAATTATAAAACGATAAATACATGATAATAAGTAAATCATAAAGTGAAATTAAGTACATGGGTAGCAATGAGCATAAGATACTGTGAACAAGATAGTGAAAACAAATGTGATCAATATGTTTTTGGAGACACCCATTTTGTATGATTTTTTCTTATTTTTTGTTTATGTTGAATTTTGATATAGATAGTGTTATATATAATAACATAAACTAGCATAAAAAGACATTTTCACCTAAATATCTTTGAGTTAAATTTCTTGGATTTTAGTCAAAATAATATCAAAAGAAATTTCATACCCAATAATATAATATCATTTTATGTTATTATTGGTGTCAAATGTAAATCGTTTTTTTAATGTATCTTATTTGTTGTTTGATGTTTATTTTGAAAGGTCATTAATTATAGGTTTAGATTTTTATTATTATTATTGAATTTTTCTTTAGTCTTAGTCAAAATAACTTAATAAATAATATCAACATCATTTTATAAACTATATCATTTTTTAAAATGTATATATTTAATGTTAGATGAATCCAAAAGTTTACTTAATAAAAAGATGGGCGTATGAGGTATGTTACACATGTAAATTATTCAATTTTTAATATTATATTTTAGTGTAAAAATTAAACCTAAGTAGATGTAAAACTACATAATATTTATTTTTTAGTTTCATCTAAATTACTATAGGTTCAGTAAAAACATATTATAACAATAAAATATGATGAACATATGTTTTACCTAATCCATTAAATGTTTTGATGTAAGCTCTAAGTACAAATAAAATTTATAAAGTTTGTTCGAGGACAAATAAATTGTGTTTTGACTGCAAGATTACGATCAAAGCCATTATCGCAAATATTATTTTTTACAGATCTAATATATCAAATTCGTAAAAGATAATAATCTAGATAAAAATTATCGAATTTACCATTAGTATATGAAGGCTTGTTTAAATAGTAATCTTGATATTTTAAATTTAAATATATTATATGTTAAGTTAATATATTTTTCCTTTAAACAAGATTTTTCTTTCTCGAAGTAACTTTGGGTTGCTAATTTTATATGGATCTTTATTAGTATTTTTGTCACTATTACAAAATATATAATACCCATTAATGTTAGTTTGGCATTTTTGTCTGACAACAACATATACCAGAATTACATTCGCCAATTAGCTTAATAGACATATCTGTACAAAACTTCATACATCCATCGGGTCCTTGATTACACACACCGTAGCATTTTTTGTAGAATTTTACTTCAAAGTCTATGTAAAATCATAATCATTGCAAGGAGGAAAATTATAAAACGATAAATACATGAACATAAGTAAATCGTAAAGTAAAATTAAGTACCTGGGTAGCAATGAACATTAGATACTATAAAGAAGATAGTGAAAACAAATGTGATCAACATGTTTTTGGAGATACCCATTTTGTATGATTTTTCTTACTTTTTGTTTACTGTTTAATTTTGATATAGATTGTGAAATATATATAATAACATAAACTAGCATAAAAGGAAAATTTCACCAAAATATCTTTGAGTTAAATTTCTTGGATTATAATCAAAATAATATCAAAATAAATTTCATACCCAATAATAATTTATTATTTAATGTTATAACTGGTGTCAAATGTGATTCTTTTTAAAAAATATATATCTTATTTGTCTTTTTGATATTTATTTTGAAATATCTATTAATTATAGATTATTATTATTATTATTGAATATTTCCTTAGTCTTAGTCAAAGTATCTTAATAAATAATTTCAACATTGTGTTATAAATTGTGTTATATATATAATAACATACACTAACATAAAAGGACATTTTAACCTAAATATCTTTGACTTAAATTCTTGGATTTTTATCAAAATAATATCAAAATAAATTTCATACCCAATAATAATTTATCATTTTTTTGTTATCACTTGTGTCAAATGTGATTCTTTTTTTTTAATGTATCTTATTTGTTGTTTGATATTTATTTTGAAATGTCTATTAATTATAGATTTATATTTTTATTATTATTATTGACTATTTCCTTAGTCTTAGTCAAAATAACTTAATAAATAATATCAACATCGTTTTATAAACTATACCGTTTTTTAAAAAATGTATATATTTAATGTTAGATGAATCCAAAAGTTTACTTAATAAAAAGATGGGCATATGAGGTATGTTACACATGTAAGTTATTATTTTCAGTTCACTAGAATCTTAGAAAATTAAATTTTTATGTTTTATCGTAGATGTAATCGTTTACAAAATAAATAAATGGGAATTTTGTTACCTTTTAAGTTTCTTTCAAAATTTATTTAGGGTTTAATTTTCTTATAACTATATTTAGCTTAATAGACGCAAATTACATCATGCATAACATATTTGGAAAACAATATGTGTATGGTTGTTCTATTCTACACAATAAATTATATTTTTATTTGTTCTTTTAATACCAACACATATTGTATAATAAATATGAGATTTTAAATATACAAAAAGTTGGTAATACATATGTAATTATTGAAATGAAGTACAATTATAAAACACAATAAATTATTCAGTTTTTAATATTATATTTTAGTTTAAAATTTATACCTAGATAGATATACAACTACAAAATTTTTATTTTTAGTTTCATCTAAATTACTATAGGTTCAGTAAAACATATTTTAACAATAAAATATGTTGGATATATGTTTTTCTAATCCATTAATTATTTTTATGTAAACTCTAAGTACAGATAAAATAGATAAAGTTTGTTCGTGGACAAATAAATGGTGTTTCAACTGCAAGATTACGATCAAAAACATTCTCACAAATGTTACTCTTTACTGATCTAATCTATCCAAGTCAAGTGTGTTCAATCGACTGAAACAAGAGAATCAAAGGTTCTTTGGTTCTTTGTCGGAAAATATCAAATTCGGAAAAGATAATAATCTAGATAAATATTTGCAAATTTACCATTTGTATATAATGAGTTGTTTAAATATTAATCTTTATATTTTACATTTAAATAAATTTTATATTGAATTAATATATTTTTCTTTAAACAAGAATTTTCTCTCTAAAACTAATTTTGGTTTGCTAATTTTTATGGATCTTTATTAGTATTTTTGTCACTAGTGCAAAATATATAATACCTAACAATGTTAGTTTAGCCTTTTTGACCTACAACAACATATACCAGAAATATATTTGCCAACTAACTGAATGGTCATAGCTCCACAAAACCTCTCACATCCTGCGGGACCTTGATTACACGGACCGTAGAATTTTTTGTAGTCTTGTTTTATTTCAAAGTCTATTTAAAATCATAATTAATGCAGATATGTAAATTATAAAACGATAAATACATGATAATAAGTAAATCGTAAAGTGAAATTAAGTACATGGGTAGCAATGAACATTAGATACTGTGAACAAGATAGTGAAAACAAATGTGATCAATATGTTTTTGGAGACACCCATTTTGTATGATTTTTTCTTATTTTTTGTTTATGTTGAATTTTGATATAGATAGTGTTATATATAATAACATAAACTAGCATAAAAAGACATTTTCACCTAAATATCTTTGAGTTAAATTTCTTGGATTTTAGTCAAAATAATATCAAAATAAATTTCATACCCAATAATATAATATCATTTTATGTTATTATCGGTGTCAAATGTAATTCATTTTTTTAATGTATCTTATTTGTTGTTTGATGTTTATTTTGAAAGGTCATTAATTATAGGTTTAGATTTTTATTATTATTATTTAATTTTTCTTTAGTCTTAGTCAAAATAACTTAATAAATAACATCAACATCGTTTTATAAACTATATCATTTTTTAAAATGTATATATTTAATGTTAGATGAATCCAAAAGTTTATTTAATAAAAAGATGGGCGTATGAGGTATGTTACACATGTAAATTATTCAATTTTTAATATTATATTTTAGTATAAAAATTAAACCTAAGTAGATGTAAGACTACATAATATTTATTTTTTAGTTTCATCTAAATTACTAATAGGTTCAGTAAAAACATATTATAACAATAAAATATGATGAACATATGTTTTTCCTAATCCATTAAATGTTTTGATGTAAGCTCTAAGTACAAATAAAATTTCTAAAGTTTGTTCGAGGACAAATAAATTGTGTTTTGACTGCAAGATTACGATCAAAGCCATTATCGCAAATATTATTTTTTACAGATCTAATATATCAAATTCGTAAAAGATAATAATCTAGATAAAAATTATAGAATTTACCATTAGTATATGAAGGCTTGTTTAAATAGTAATCTTGATATTTTAAATTTAAATATATTATATGTTAAGTTAATATATTTTTCCTTTAAACAAGATTTTTCTTTCTCGAAGTAACTTTGGGTTGCTAATTTTATATGGATCTTTATTAGTATTTTTGTCACTATTACAAAATATATAATACCCATTAATGTTAGTTTGGCATTTTTGTCTGACAACAACATATACCAGAATTACATTCGCCAATTAGCTTAATAGACATATCTGTACAAAACTTCATACATCCATCAGGTCCTTGATTACACACACCGTAGCATTTTTTGTAGAATTTTACTTCAAAGTCTATGTAAAATCATAATCATTGCAAGGAGGAAAATTATAAAACGATAAATACATGAACATAAGTAAATCGTAAAGTGAAATTAAGTACCTGGGTAGCAATGAACGCTAGATACTATGAAGAAGATAGTGAAAACAAATGTGATCAACATGTTTTTGGAGATACCCATTTTGTATGATTTTTTCTTACTTTTTGTTTATTGTTCAATTTTGATATAGATTGTGTAATATATATAATAACATAAACTAGCATAAAAGGACAATTTCACCAAAATATCTTTGAGTTAAATTTCTTGGATTATAATCAAAATAATATCAAAATAAATTTAATACCCAATAATAATTTATTATTTAATGTTATAACTGGTGTCAAATGTGATTCTTTTTTAAAAATATATATCTTATTTGTCTTTTTGATATTTATTTTGAAATATCTATTAATTATAGATTATTATTATTATTATTGAATATCTCCTTAGTCTTAGTCAAAGTATCTTAATAAATAATTTCAACATTGTTTTATAAATTGTGTTATATATATAATAACATACACTAACATAAAAGGACATTTTAACCTAAATATCTTTGACTTAAATTTCTTGGATTTTTATCAAAATAATATCAAAATAAATTTCATACCCAATAATAATTTATCATTTTTTTGTTATCACTTGTGTCAAATGTGATTCTTTTTTTTTAATGTATCTTATTTGTTGTTTGATATTTATTTTGAAATGTCTATTAATTATAAATTTATATTTTTATTATTATTCTTGACTATTTCCTTAGTCTTAGTCAAAATAACTTAATAAATAATATCAACATCGTTTTATAAACTATACCGTTTTAAAAAAAATGTATATATTTAATGTTAGATGAATCCAAAAGTTTACTTAATAAAAAGATGGGCATATGAGGTATGTTACACATGTAAGTTATTATTTTCAGTTCACTAGAATCTTAGAAAATTAAATTTTTATGTTTTATCGTAGATGTAATCGTTTACAAAATAAATAAATGGGAATTTTGTTACCTTTTAAGTTTCTTTCAAAATTTATTTAGGGTTTAATTTTCTTATAACTATATTTAGCTTAATAGACGCAAATTACATCATGCATAACATATTTGGAAAACAATATGTGTATGGTTGTTCTATTCTACACAATAAATTATATTTTTATTTGTTCTTGTAATACCAACACATATTGTATAATAAATATGAGATTTTAAATATACAAAAAGTTGGTAATACATATGTAATTATTGAAATGAAGTACACTTATAAAACACAATAAATTATTCAGTTTTTAATATTATATTTTAGTTTAAAATTTATACCTAGATAGATATACAACTACAAAATTTTTATTTT
This sequence comes from Sinapis alba, assembly GCA_012274485.2. Taxonomy (NCBI): domain Eukaryota; kingdom Viridiplantae; phylum Streptophyta; class Magnoliopsida; order Brassicales; family Brassicaceae; genus Sinapis; species Sinapis alba. Next base: position 7,846 of record MU108068.1, read on the forward strand.
AGTTTCATCTAAATTACTATAGGTTCAGTAAAAACATATTTTAACAATAAAATATGTTGAACATATGTTTTTTATAATCCATCTAATATTTTAATGTAAACTCTAAGTGCAAATAAAATAGTTAAAGTCTGTTCGAGAACAAATAAATGGTGTTTTAACTGCACGAGTATGATCAAAGCCAATTTCGCAAATGTTATTCTTTACAGATCTAATCTATACAATTCAAGTGTGTTCAGTCAATTGAAACAAGAGAATCAAAGGTTCTTTGTCGAAAAATATTAAATTCGTAAAAGTTAATAGTCTAGATAAAATTATCAAATTTACCATTAGTATATGAAGNTCTTATATGTTGAATTAATATATTTTCCTTTAAAAAGAATTTTCTCTATCAAAGTAATTTATGTATGCTAATTTCTTATGGATCTTTATTAGTATTGTTGTTACTAGTACAAAATATATAATACCTAATAATGTTAGTTTGGCCTTTTTGACCTACCACAACATACACCAGAAATATATTTGCCAACTAACTGAATGGTCATAGCTCCACAAAACCTCTCACATCCTGCGGGACCTTGATTACACGGACCGTAGAATTTTTTGTAGTCTTGTTTTATTTCAAAGTCTATTTAAAATCATAATTAATGCAGATATGTAAATTATAAAACGATAAATACATGATAATAAGTAAATCGTAAAGTGAAATTAAGTACATGGGTAGCAATGAACATTAGATACTGTGAACAAGATAGTGAAAACAAATGTGATCAATATGTTTTTGGAGACACCCATTTTGAATGATTTTTTCTTATTTTTTGTTTATGTTGAATTTTGATATAGATAGTGTTATATATAATAACATAAACTAGCATAAAAAGACATTTTCACCTAAATATCTTTGAGTTAAATTTCTTGGATTTTAGTCAAAATAATATCAAAAGAAATTTCATACCCAATAATATAATATCATTTTATGTTATTATCGGTGTCAAATGTAATTCATTTTTTTAATGTATCTTATTTGTTGTTTGATGTTTATTTTGAAAGGTCATTAATTATAGGTTTAGATTTTTATTATTATTATTTAATTTTTCTTTAGTCTTAGTCAAAATAACTTAATAAATAACATCAACATCGTTTTATAAACTATATCATTTTTTAAAATGTATATATTTAATGTTAGATGAATCCAAAAGTTTTTTTAATAAAAAGATGGGCGTATGAGGTATGTTACACATGTAAATTATTCAATTTTTAATATTATATTTTAGTGTAAAAATTAAACCTAAGTAGATGTAAAACTACATAATATTTATTTTTTAGTTTCATCTAAATTACTAATAGGTTCAGTAAAAACATATTATAACAATAAAATATGATGAACATGTTTTTCCTAATCCATTAAATGTTTTGATGTAAGCTCTAAGTACAAATAAAATTTCTAAAGTTTGTTCGAGGACAAATAAATTGTGTTTTGACTGCAAGATTACGATCAAAGCCATTATCGCAAATATTATTTTTTACAGATCTAATATATCAAATTCGTAAAAGATAATAATCTAGATAAAAATTATCGAATTTACCATTAGTATATGAAGGCTTGTTTAAATAGTAATCTTGATATTTTAAATTTAAATATATTATATGTTAAGTTAATATATTTTTCCTTTAAACAAGATTTTTCTTTCTCGAAGTAACTTTGGGTTGCTAATTTTATATGGATCTTTATTAGTATTTTTGTCACTATTACAAAATATATAATACCCATTAATGTTAGTTTGGCATTTTTGTCTGACAACAACATATACCAGAATTACATTCGCCAATTAGCTTAATAGACATATCTGTACAAAACTTCATACATCCATCGGGTCCTTGATTACACACACCGTAGCATTTTTTGTAGAATTTTACTTCAAAGTCTATGTAAAATTATAATCATTGCTAGGAGGAAAATTATAAAACGATAAATACATGAACATAAGTAAATCGTAAAGTAAAATTAAGTACCTGGGTAGCAATGAACATTAGATACTATGAAGAAGATAGTGAAAACAAATGTGATCAACATGTTTTTGGAGATACCCATTTTGTATGATTTTTTCTTACTTTTTGTTTACTGTTCAATTTTGATATAGATTGTGTAATATATATAATAACATAAACTAGCATAAAAGGACAATTTCACCAAAATATCTTTGAGTTAAATTTCTTGGATTATAATCAAAATAATATCAAAATAAATTTAATACCCAATAATAATTTATTATTTAATGTTATAACTAGTGTCAAATGTGATTCTTTTTAAAAAATATATATCTTATTTGTGTTTTTGATATTTATTTTGAAATATCTATTAATTATAGATTTAGATTATTATTATTATTATTGAATATTTCCTTAGTCTTAGTCAAAATATCTTAATAAATAATATCAACATTGTTTTATAAATTGTGTTATATATATATAATAACATAAGCTAACATAAAAGGAAATTTTAACCTAAATATCTTTGACTTAAATTTCTTGGATTTTTATCAAAATAATATCAAAATAAATTTCATACCCAATAATATTTTATCATTTTTTGTTATCACTGGTGTCAAATGTGATTCTTTTTTTTAATGTATCTTATTTGTTGTTTGATATTTATTTTGAAATGTCTATTAATAATAGATTTATATTTTTATTATTATTATTGATTATTTCCTTAGTATTAGTCAAAATAACTTAATTAATAATATCAACATATCGTTTTATAAACTATACTATTTTTTATATGTATATATTTAATGTTAGATGAATCCAAAAGTTTACTTAATATAAAGATGGACGTATGAGGTATGTTACACATGTAAGTTATTATTTTCAGTTCACTAGAATCTTAGAAAATTAAATTTTTATGTTTTATAGTAAATGTAATCATTTACAATATAAATAAATGGGAATTTTGTTACCTTTTAAGTTTCTTTCAAAATTTATTTAGGGTTTAATTTTCTTATAACTATATTTAGCTTAATAGACACAAATTACATTATGCATAACATATTTGGAAAACAATATGTGTATGGTTGTTCTATTCTACACAAAAAATTATATTATTATTTGTTCTTTTAATACAACACATATTGTATAATAAATATGAGATTTTAAATACCTAGGTAGATGTACGACGACATAATTTTTATTTTTAGTTTCATCTAAATTACTATAGGTTCAGTAAAAACATATTTTAACAATAAAATATGTTGAACATATGTTTTTTATAATCCATCTAATATTTTAATGTAAACTCTAAGTGCAAATAAAATAGTTAAAGTCTGTTCGAGAACAAATAAATGGTGTTTTAACTGCACGAGTATGATCAAAGCCAATTTCGCAAATGTTATTCTTTACAGATCTAATCTATACAATTCAAGTGTGTTCAGTCAATTGAAACAAGAGAATCAAAGGTTCTTTGTCGAAAAATATTAAATTCGTAAAAGTTAATAGTCTAGATAAAATTATCAAATTTACCATTAGTATATGAAGACTTGTTTAAATAGTAATCTTGATATTTTTATTTAAATATATTATATGTTTAGTTAATATATTTTTCCCTTAAACAAGATTTTTTCCTCTCAAAGTAACTTTGGTTTGCTAATTTTATATAGATCTTTATTAGTATTTTTTTCACTATTACAAAATATATAATACCCAATAATGTTAGTTTGGTATTTTTTGTCCTACAACAACATATACCAAAAATACATTTGCCAATTAACTGAATGGTCACATCTCCACAAAACCTCTTACATCATGCAGGTCCATGACTACACGCACCGTAGCTTTTTTGTAGTCTTGCTTTACTTCAAAGTCTATATAAAATCATAATAATTGCAAGGAAGAAATTATAAACAAGACTACACGCACCGTAGCGCTTGGCCGCATGCCCCTTAGTCAGGAAATACCTGGAAATATGTCCATGTTGGCCACAAGTGAAGAAAGCTTCTGGTGCAACTATCACAGCTGCTGGTGTTGTTTGTACCACTGATGTTGTATGCGCTGTTAGTGCTACAATTTGTGCACCTAATGGCCTACTCCGACAGTTTCTACCCATATATGGCCCATCTTCCCACAATTAAAGCACATGAAGTTCGACTGGTTCCAAGTCCTCTTTTGTGGTTCTAAAGTCCTCTCAGTCTTAGGCTGAATTGCCTTGAGGAGTTTATGTTCCTCAACCATACATGACAACCTTCTCTACCAGATCCTCCAAGCTAGTGTAAGTCACCACACTGCATCTTCCATGAAGATCAACTCGCATCTTATCTAAGAACCTCATGACTAAGTACTTCCAATCTATATGATTACCAGCAAACCTATGAACTCGACTGAACTCCTGCTCATACTCTTTGACGGTCTTAGTCCCCTGCCTCAAATGCTTGAAAGCATTTTTCTTTTGATGCAGAGCTTCCATGTGAAAGTATTTTTTGTTGAATGCAACAAGAAAATCTTCATATGCTTGAAAGCATTTTTCTTTTGATGCAGAGCTTCCATGTGAAAGTATTTTTTGTTGAATGCAACAAGAAAATCTTCATATGTCAGATTGCAAGGATGCATCAATCGCACTCCATCCCACCATACTAATGCATCACCTCGCATATATAGCTCCGTGATATTAAGTCTGAGCCTCCATGGACACATGATAGTGTTAAAACACTTATCTAATTTATGCCTCCAATCATTAACCACTGTAGGATCCATTGTACCACCAAAATTCGCCAAATCTACATATTTCATCTGCCCCATCTAATGATAAGTGTCTCATTATACTCTGGTACTTGCACTGGGAAGACAGGTCACGGTGGTGGAACCCGAAAATTCTCTGGAGCCCATTGAACCGGGGGCTGCTGATAAGGAATTTCCTAGTCTCCCTGAACCTCAACTGGCAGAGCATGCTGCACATGAATCTGCGGACCCTACTACACCTGAATCTGAGGATCACATGGAACCTGATGGCCCTGCTGACCCTACTGAACTGCAGCCATCTGCCTAGCAACCTCGTGAGCAGCTACTCGGGCAGCCTCCTGGGCGGCTTGCCTAGCTGCCTCATGGGCAACCTGCTGGACGGCGTCTTGAGCAGTCTGTCTAGCTGCATCCTAAATGATCTGCCACAAGGCATCCTGGTCAATTGGTAGAGCTGCATGTTGCGAACCCTCGGCCGGTACATGCTCATATTCGGCCTCTCTAGCAGTTCTGACGGCCTAAAGACGACCAACTCTCCTTCGTGGCGGTATCTGAAAGGGAAAAGCCAAAACAGTTAATTTTTACAAAAATCGAGTACCAACAATTTAAGAAATAATACCAAACAAAAAGGTATTAGTTATTTTCTTCTTAAAATTCTCAAATCCCCAAAACTATTTGAAAATCGTCTAAAACCGATTAAGAAACCGAACCTCAAAAATCGACGTCCCAAGTCAGAGCCGGAACGGAACTCCGCTCTGATACCAAATTGTAACACCTGTACTTTTCAAAATAATATAAATAAATAATAAATCTGAAATCTCCATTTATTAATCCTCAAAATTTACTCAAACTCCATAAATCCCATAATATCAATAAAAGTATAAAACCAAAAGTGTGAAAAGAAAGAATAAACTCTCAAAAGCACCAATCTGATAACAATCACTCATGCTCGTCAGTCTCACCTGAAATGGGAAAGAAGGAGGGGTGAGTAATAGGGGAGTCACTCAGTGAGGTATGAGATGCTAAACTGCAAATCACTGACTCAGCACTATGACTATGTAGGCCTAGCTCTAGTATGAAACAAACACGGTGTCTACACCACGTAGAAAAATAAATTTACGTCTATTCCAACTAATACCCATGCGCTCATAGTACACAACTACTCTTTGCACCACACATTTTCACATAAGGATATACATACCTGATGCGTCACTAATACATTATGTCTTTGTACCCCCGCCCAACCACATGTTGTGTCGCTAGTACAAATGTCAGTGTACTCCCGCCCAACACCCGCTGCGTCGCTAGCTCAGACGTCTCTGGGTCCTTGCACAATATCCCACCCGTTGCGTCGATAACTCAAACATCTTTGAACTCCCGCCCTCGTCACATAGTCCCTACTATATAATTATATATATATAACAGTACTCAACATCAAGTAATTCACACAATAGTTGGATCCTCTATTATCATATTTTCGGTTTAACAATCAATAAAATAATAAACAAGACTCACAAGAGACTCGATTCACAGAGACGGGTCATGTTTTAAAACTAAACTTTTCATAATAGTAGTACTAAACTAGTTCGAGATTTAACGGAGTAACCCTCACCCTAGCAACTTAGAGAAGTGATAGCTATGAACTCTAGCTGCTCAAACATACTCCAATTCTGAAATCAAGGCAAAAAATCGAGTCAAAACGTCCTTCGAACAGTAAAAATAGTTAACGGACAATTTGGTCAACAAGTCAAACCGGTCAACCCATATCCAACCCGCCGACCCGACCCGACGACCTTACCCAGTCACCAACCCGGCCCAATTACTCTAACCAAAACCCAATCGAATTGAACCAACCGGTTTACCCTTAACTGAATTCGATTTCAATTGGACCAGAATCAAATCAATTAACACCCGATTTATTTCCTAACCAAAATTAATTCCAAAACCAATCAGTTAAAACAAAAACCAAAAATCAATTGTCCAACCAAACCAGCTAAACCGGTCAACGAGTTAACGCACTGAGTTAACTCGGCCGAGTCGTCGAGTCGCCGAGTCAACCAGCGAGTCACCGGTGACCGGTCGCCGGCGGTGGACAAAGGCGGCGGTTACCGGAAAATCACCAACGTCGCCAAAGGCGCAGTGGCGACACGGCGGCGGCTTCTTGGCGGTGGGCGGATGGCGGTCAGATGCGGTGGCGAGTGGTCGTTATGTGCGAAAACTCCGACGTTATACGACGGCGCGTAAAACTCATTCGCACGGCTTATACAGAGATTCAACGTTTAGAATATTTCTGAATAAAATAATATGATGGATTTGTATTTATAGGGAATTGCCTAAGATTCCCTACATGGCAATGGCAAGTAGGTCTTGTTGGGCCTCACATTTTGGGTCGTTACAGTCTCATGGCGCAACATGTATTTATCCAAATATAAAGGAGAACTAGGCTTTAAAGATTTAGTTTCTTGTAACCAAGCTCTCTTTCTTGGCCAATCAATTCTGGAAACAGATGCAAAGACAAAATAGTCTTCTTTATCGAGTACTTAGACATTGATACTTTCAAAATGGTAATGCTCTACACGCCACTAAGTGATTTCAGGCCTCTTAGGATTGGCAATCATTACTCCATGGACGAGCTTTGTTAGAAAAATCAATGTAGATCTTTTTTGTGCACAATGTAGATCCACGAACCAGTGAGCATGTATTCTTTTCATGTGACTATGCAAAACAGGTGTGGCAGTTATCAGGATTCTCACAAACTACTTATAGACAACACCTCTACACTGGAGGATACATTCATTGCATTTTCAATATTGGGACATACACGGATTTGACACAGAATGTACGAATTTTACCTTACTGGATCCTCTGGACAAGTCGAAATGAACTACAATTATCATCTAAGATTGTTGATGAGCACGTGACATTGTCCAGAGCACAGGAGGATGCTCGCGAATGGTCTCTCTCCAATCCAGATAAGCTCTTGGAAGGAACGCCAAACTAATCGCGAGTTGTCAAATCGTTTAGTGAAGTGGATGAGACCCCCACGTGGTTGGAGTAAATGCAACTATATATATGATGCATCCTTACATCAAGATTCCACCTGCTCTTGTTTAGGTTGGATTATTAGGAACAGCAATGGTCCATGGAGCTTTTCAGAAACGTGATGTTGGGAAATTCGAAGGAAGACATTAAATTTAAAAATTAGTTTTAAGTTTAATTTAAATTTAAAATTTTATTTCTCCATATGTTAAACGATAAAGTGATATTGACCGTAACAGCTAAATGTTGTGGGTCCCGTAAATATGTTTAGTGGGTTATTAACCGTATAATGCAGAATAATTAATAGGTTGTTAAATGATGAACCAAACATTTACTAATAGGACAAAAAATTAAAATGAACCTGTTTTAAATATTTTTAACTAGATTCTAACCCGTCCTTTGAAAGGGCGAGTATATTTTTGTTTAAATTTTTCTTTAAAAATTTAATTTTTATATTTGTGTTTTTCTTTGTAATCATATTTATGTTTTTTTTATAATCATATTTGTGTATAAATCTTAATCAGAATCTATTTTATAAAATAATAGCAATTTAAAATTTGACCAGATATATTCTATGTTCTTTGTTAATCATATGCATGTATGCCCATTTTTTGTAATTATATTTGTCTATTCTAGATTTTGATCCATAGGTATAATGTTGATTTCAGTTATATTGATTTGTTTGTATCTAAACTTATTAAAATATTTTGAACTAAAATTTACTTATAAAAGGTGTAGTTTTAGGAATGGAATTGAAATTAGGTTATAAGGCGAAATAATTGATGTCAATTATATTGTTATCAAACATGTTTAATATGATTACTTAGCATTAGTTGTTATATTATATATATATTTAATTATCACAGTGAAGAATTATATATGCAACCGCGTGTCCACAATTATATACCCACCCTTTCACAAATACAAAGCGAGGGATATTTTATGATGTAAAATTCTATTAATAGTTTTTACAGCTTTTTTTTGTTAATTTGTAAGGATTTTGTTTGTTTAAAATATTTTGTATTTAAGTTAGCAGTTTTAAATCCAATTTGGATCTGCGATTGAATCGGTAAACTCATTGATTTGATATGTAGTCCGGTTTAGGTTTTAAGAAGTATTAATTAATTAAAAACATAAAATCCGTAAATCATTGACACCAAAAGTTATACGTTGAACCAATGAGTGATCGATATATAATATAATTTTATTTAAATTATTATTTTAAAATTTTCAATGTTTAAATTAGATATTCAAATAATTATTAATTTTAAAACTTTATTATATTTTTAAACATGTATTTTATTTTATTTTTAATATTAATATATTTATAATTATATATTAAAATCAATTAAACTACTAATGATAGTTCATCCACGGTCAATTTAATAATTCAATGTCAAGATTATGTTTAAAATATTAATTAAACTACTAACCATATATAGTTCATTTCCACAAACTTTTGTAGTGAAAATAATATTATTGAAAGTATAGTATCAATACTATTGTATTCAAACGACATAATTTTTTATTTATTGGACGTCGTAGGTTTTGTAACTAAAGGTAGTCGACAGTTTTTTCATATATTGAAAGTAGTGGATTCCTAATATTTTGGAATTAAGGGGTGACATTACTAAATATGCATACAGTTATATAAAGAGAGTAATAAATGGTTCTTTAAATAAAAGAAATAAATAATTGGACACAATATTTATTAATAGGTCAAAAATAAAAAATGATTCTGTTATAATAGAATAGATAGATAGAATAAAGAGAAATTCCCTTAGATAACCCATTTTAGGTTGTTTGTCACAAAAATAGCTTTTAAGGAAGAAAATGACCAAAATGTTTTTTTTAGAAGCTAAAAAATTCATTTATATGCATTTATACCCCTAGGGTTAACTAATTTTGACTTTAGGGTTTAGAGTAAAGGGGTGGGTTTGAGGTTAGGGTTTCAAATTTCAAAAAAAAAATTAAAAAAAATCAAAATTTCAAAAAAAAAAAGTTTATTTTGGTCATTTTATTTTTTGAGAGCTATTTTTGTGACAAAAACTTAAAAAGGGCTACTTAAGAGAATTGCCCTAGAATAAAATTTCAGACGAATAATATTTAGAGAAATTCCCTTAGATAGCCTCATTTAGTTTATTTGTCACAAAAATAGCTTTTAAAGAAGAAAATGACCAAAATGTTTTTTTAGAAGCTAAAAAATTCATTTATATGCATTTATACCCCTAGGGTTAACTAATTTGGACTTTAGGGTTTAGAGTTAAGGGGTGGGTTTGGGGTTAGGGTTTCAAATTTCAAAAAAAAAAAAAAAAAAAAAATTCAAAAAAAAAAGTCTATTTTGGTCATTTTATTTTTTGAGGGCTATTTTTGTGACAAAAACTTAAAAATGGCTATTTAAGAGAATTGTCCTAATATTTATCAATAGGTCAAAAATAAAAATAATTGTGTTTTAATAGAATAGATAGAGTAGAATTTCAGACGAAACTGTCTCTAACCAAAAACCCTAGTCCTCTCTTTTTTTTCCTGCTCTGCCTCTCGAACCAAGTGAACAACAATGTCGATCCCTTGTCTAACTGAAGAGACGGCCAAAACTGTTCTCAGACAGGTTCAAAACTCTCTTATCCCTTCAATTTCTCTCTCTGTCTTCATCAGAGCTTTGATATTGATATCGATTTGTTAGGTGGAGTTCTACTTCAGTGATAGCAATCTTCCCATTGATGATTTCTTGAAGAAGACTGTTACAAAAAGTGAAGATGGCTGTAAGTTTCAAACTTTTACTAAAAGTTCATTCCTTTGTTTTTTTTTATTGCTATGTGATGATTTGTTCTTCGTCTTGTTCCTGTGTTGATGTTTGGTTTTGGAGAACAGTGGTTAGTTTGGCGTTGATATGTTCTTTCAGCAAGATGAGAGGATATTTAAAGTTGGGTGATTCGAAAGGAGATGAGATTCCTGAAGATACTATCAAAGCTGTTGCTGATACCCTTCGAACCTCTAAGGCTCTCAAGGTTTCAGAAGATGGTAAAGTTTTCTTTTTTAAATAATCTTATAAGCCCATCTCTTTTATGTTAGCTAACATGCTGAACTCTTGAGTCTTGTTAGCATGATTATTCACTGTTTGGATATATATATATATATATATATATATATATATATATTGTATTGATCCACCATTGTTTTTGGTTTTGGGTTACACAGGGCAAAAGGTTGGTAGGAGTAGAGAGATGTTGAAGCTAGAAGATTTGATTGAACAACTTAATGCTAGGACTGTTGCTGCTTCACCATTCTCATTTGATGTCAAAAGGGATGATGTGGAAGCCTTTTTCAGTCAGTATGGAAAGGTGACTGATTTATAAATTTGGAGAAAATACTAATAACTGGTTATACAATTGTTGATATATATATATATGTATGTGTGTTCTTTTCAGGTTAATAGTGTGAGGATGCCTCGGCATGTTGCAGAGACGAGAGTGTTTTGTGGCGTTGCCTTGGTAGAGTTCCCTACCGAAGAGGATGCCCAGAATGTTATGAAACAAAATTTGGTTTTTGCTGGTCTCGACTTGGACATGAAACCAAAGTAATCCTTTCTCATCTGATACTGTTTTTTCTATTGATTGTTCGGCTGCGTTACTTAGAAGAAAATACTTTCTTTCAGGAAAGAATTTGATGATGAAAGGGAGAAAGATGAAGAAAAGTTTGCTGACTACCATCCTCAAAAGGGTTCTGCAAATCAGAAGAACGGCTCTGATCATAAGAGCGGTTCTGACCATGAGGCAAAGTAGGAGTTTCACTAATGCTATTAATTTTCTTGTCTTTTGTTGCTATTAATATTCTTGAACTGACTTTGACTGTTTCTTAAACATTCTAGTTATCCCAAGGGTTTGATCATTTCATTTACTCTAAAGCGCTCAGCTGAAGAGAAGAGTTCTGAAGAGCCAACTGCTAATACAATGAATGAAAATGACTCAAAGCCTGCGGGTGTAGAAAACACTGATCAGCTTGAGGGCCAAGGAACAGAGGGTGGAGATGGTGAGGAGGCTTCCGAAACTCCAACTAAGAATGGGGAGAGAGAAGAAAAGGGTGCTCTAGCAACCCATAAAGATAATAAAGACGTTGTCTTGCGTGAAGATCTTAAGGACGTTTTTGGTAAATTCGGTGATGTCAAGGTACATAAACATCCTATTGTATTATCATTGCTAATGAATCTATTGTTCTTGTTAGCATTTTGGTTTAATAATAATCATTGTTTCTTTTTGTCACTGTGAAGTTTGTGGATTTCAAAATGGGAGCAGAGACGGGTTACCTCAGGTTTGATGAACCAGAAGCATCCCAGAAAGCACGTGCAGCAGCAGTATTAGCTAAAGAAGGTGGACTATCCGTGAAGAATTTCATCGCTGTCCTAGAACCTCTTACTGGTACAAAGAAAAAAACACTTTCTTAACTTTCATCCTATCTGTAACTATACTTGTTTTGCTCGAGTTAAATGATTTGGTGGCAGGCGAAGCTGAAAAGGAGTACTGGGGTCTCCTTCGCAGCAAAGACAGGTTTGACAAGGGTGGCCGTGGAGGAAGGTGAGTAGTACCTATATATAAAACAGAATTACGAGCATGACTAAAAATGTATTTTATAAAAAGCTGTTGGTCATTTGGTTTTTAACATGAAGTGTAGTTTGGTTTCGGTCTGAGAAAATTGGGTTGTGGTGTGTGTGCAGAGGAGGAAAACGAGGAGGAGGGAGATTCGGGAGAAAGAGGGGATCTGATTCACCTGGTGGTCGCTGGAACAAAGCTCAGAAGGTGGAAGCATGAAGATGATAACACTCACTCTTTCTAGTCGTGACGCCTTTGCTTCTACTTTTAATATATTTTGTGGTTGGGACTTTATCTAAGTCTACACAGCTGAAACCTTTATCATCTACTTGTGACTTGTTGGCGATTTTGCTATGACTAGAAATCAGCTAGCAAATTTTGTAGTAGTTGCTAATTTTTGGAAAATTTTGCATTAAGATGATATCTGGTTTCGTTTTTATGTTTTTGGAAAGAATTTTTAGCTCTATTAATTTGCTATTCTTGTTTAGTTACTCTTTGCTTATTATCCACAACTCTCTTTCCTATTATATGTTTACCTTAACTATCTTTTGTTTTTTTTGGAAAGTGAGGATCTAAAACCATTGTTAACTACATAAAGTATTTTTATAGTACAAGACATTAACTCACTGATTACTTGAAATGTTTAAATTAACTTTGTATAGCTAAATATATTATGATTTACTTCATGTAGTCCATTCGTTTGACTTTGTCTACATAAATAAGTAAACAAGTTCCGTTTTAATTGTTCTTTGAATTGAAAAAGTAATATGCTAATGAATGCCTAAATAAAATGGTTTGTTGTTAAGTGGTTTGTTAGTAGCGTTAAATAAATAAATAAAAGGAAAAACGATGAAGAAGAAAACAGAAATTAAAGAAAGAAAAACGTATAAAATATAATTTAATTAATTATATAGGCGTAGGGAGGAACTTTTATGGAGAATTTGAACGGCTGAGATCATCTTTTCCCTTTCGTTTGATCTCACTTCCATTTCCGCCTCTCTCTCCATGTTTGAATACCTCTCTCTATTTCGATTCATGTTCTTCTTCTTCCTCGTCTTCGTCTGGATTCAACGTCTTGATTACTTTCTGGATATAGTGGATCTGCTACTGTGAGCCTTACTACTGGCCATACATACGCTCCACCGTATCTCGTCTTCTTCTTCTTCTTAAGGTCTTATTTTGATTAGCTTTCACCCTTATGTGTTCCTGTTTTTTTTTTTATATTCAAAAGGATCAAAATCTACTCTTTCAAAGCTTTTTTTCAAAAGCACACTGCCGTTTCGATTCGAAGCTTTCTTTTTAGTTATTCCGACTTACGTTTAAGTTTAAAGTTTTAATTTTTTGTTTCAGACACGTTAAAAGGAATTCGATTTGGGGTAATGTTATATTGCTTCTGTTGCTAAGTATGAAGCTTGAGATGAAAGCCCCCAATCTTCCACAAGATGGTTTCCATGGAACTCAGAAAGGGAGTCACGGGTATGCTTTTCTTTTTTTTTTGTTTTAAGTGTTGAGGTTGAATTGGTTTTATTAGCATCGAGTTTTGCATTCAACTAGACATTCTCAGGTTAATGTTGCAAGCTCTTTTGTGATGTGTATACTTTCATAGGAGGACCTGTGGCCCTGCAAGACGATCCACCAAAGGACAATGGACTCCCGAAGAGGTCAGTCAGTTCCTGTGTCTTTTATTTATTTGATGTCTATCTGATTCTTGCAAGCTTCAACTGTTGTGAAACTGGCAAGTTTTCAATCAGATATGTTTACTGGCTCACTAGCAGTTGGTTGTAACACACCCTCTCATTTGCTATCCTTTGCGTTTAGTGAAAAATTTCTCTCCGAAAATTACCTGTTTGATTAATTCTGTTTTCCTTGGATCAGGACGAAGTCTTGTGCAAAGCTGTCGAGCGTTTTCAAGGAAAGAACTGGAAGAAGATTGGTAAGTCAAGTAGCAAATTCTGATTCCTTCTTGTCTTAGACTCTTATTTAGCTTTCCAACGTATTTAAAGATAATATTTTAGCAACTGTGTTTATTTGTATTCTTTGATGAAAGATGGTGAAAACAATGTGTGATGTTATTTGTTCCACCTTTTCAGCCGAGTCTTTTAAGGATCGTACTGATGTCCAGTGTCTTCATAGATGGCAAAAGGTCTTGAACCCAGAGCTTGTGAAAGGGCCATGGTCAAAAGAGGTGATTTTCTCAATATCTTTGAATTGTTTTACTCAACTTTGTTCAGCTTGAGTGATCGTTTCAGTGTCGTACACGTTAATCTCTGTAATGTGTTCCTGACATCTTACTCTTCCATGTTTTAAAAGGAGGATAACACAATAATAGCTCTGGTAGAAAAATATGGGCCAAAGAAATGGTCTACTATTTGTCAGCACTTACCTGGGCGCATAGGAAAGCAATGTAGGGAAAGGTATGTACATAATCTCTACTTCTTTTGCCAATGAAATGACATTTTTTACTACACTTCTTTCTATAAGTTATGATCGGATATACATGAACAATATTGTGGGTAATGTAGGTGGCATAACCATCTTAACCCTGCCATTAATAAAAATGCATGGACCCAGGAAGAGGAACTGACTCTTATTCGTGCACATCAAATCTATGGGAATAAATGGGCAGATCTAATGAAATTTTTGCCAGGAAGGTAAATATGCCTTCTCCAGTTGTCCTATTATGAAAGAATTTTCGTAACCTGTGTCCTAAAAATTTGTTGGTCTGTTATGCTTATCCTGCTGGGAGAAAAGTTTTTTTCTGATGATGATTATGGTCTAGCCTTCCTTCTTTGGTTTTTTGTCTTATTTTTCTTATGTTTCCATAGGTCAGACAATTCGATAAAAAATCACTGGAACAGCTCAGTTAAGAAGAAGTTGGATTCCTACTACGCATCAGGGCTTCTAGATCAGTGTCAAAGCTCACCACTCATTGCCCTCCAGAACAGATCCATGGCTTCATCTTCCTCGCGGACGCCCAGCAGTGGAGATGAAGGTAAATTCACGCCAGGGGCTGATGCTGAAGAATCAGAATGCAGCCAAGCTTCAACTGTTTTTAGTTATTCAAAGTCGACCAATGATTTACTAGATGAGGTTAAGCCTGCAAGTGAAGAATTCTTTGAAGATGTCAAAATTGTTGCCCCCGAAATTTCCTGTGATGCAGAACCCTCAAAGAAGTATCAGAATCCAACTGAGGCTGGAACTACCACAGCTACAGAGAATCACTTGCAGGGTGACTGTCCTCAGTTATTGACCCATAACATGGACGGAGATGGAAAAAATGAAGCATGCCAAGGTTTTCAAAATTCAGTCAGATTAAATGATCAACCTTCATTGTCAAACTCGGACAGAGATATTCATCCACAACCTCAAACTTTGATCACGGACGAGGAGTGCTGTATGGTTCTTTTCCCAAATAACATGAAAGATAGCGATACATCTTATGGTGAGCAAGGTCAGAACATGGTTGACCCTCAAAAGGGCAAAGCATCTCTTTGTTCTCGGTTTGCAGAAACCCAAGCTAATGAAATTGGTAACATTCCATCTTTATCCTGGCATCCTTCAAATTCTAAGGATCCTACTCAAGGTTGTCACCTTCTTGGAGCTACTGCATTAGAACGTAAAACTGATACAAATGATGGTTTCATCGTCACTGATGGACTTTTGACTTCCCATGGCAATGATGATAATGATGGTATCACAGAAGGGCCAGAACAGCATGAGCTATCATATATTCCCAAGGATTCTTTGAAGCTAGTTCCTCTGAATAATTTTTTGTCTCCTGCTAGAGTGAAGAAGATTCATTTTCCTATTGACGGTAAGCCAGCTGAAAAAGACAAAGGAACTCTCTGTTATGAACCTCCACGTTTTCCAAGTGCAGATATTCCTTTCTTTAGCTGTGATCTTGCACCATCAAGTAGTGACTTACGGCAAGAGTACAGTCCCTTTGGTATCCGCCAGATGATGATTTCTTCGATGAATTTTACAACTCCGTTAAGGTTATGGGGTTCACCATGTCATGATAAGACTCCTGATGTTGCTGCCAAAAGTTTCAGTGGTGCACCATCCATCTTAAAGAAGCGACATAGGGACTTTCTGTCACCGGTGCTTGATAGGAGAAAAGAAAAAATGGTTAAAAGTGCTGAGGCTTCCTCCTTGGCTAAAGATTTTTCATGCTTAGATGTTATGATTGATGATGGAGATAATTGCAAATCCTCTCGTCTGTCAGAATGTCCTGATAACAAAAATAAATGTGCCTCCTCTTCCGAAGCCAAAGAGGACCCAAAAGAAACATTTGAGTCAGGAGTAGTGACTTCAGCTAAAATTGTAAGTCCGTGTTTTTAATTTATATGCTTTAACGTGCACTGTCTAATATGCATATATTGAGTCTGCTATTGAACTTCTCGTTAGTTAACACATCAATTTAGTTTGTTGAAGTATCTTCTTGTTGAAACGTGCCAATCTAGTTTGTTCAAGCACAATAGCACATTGCATCTAGTTATTTGAATTGTCTTTGTCAAGGCTCATAGTTTGATCCCTGGTGCTAGTTCTCCAATAAGTTAATCTTAATAGCTTTAATCTTAATAGTTTTAATGTGTAAAGCTGTTGCTTTCCTTTGCACCAGGACCAAGAAACTCGTAGAAGTTTGGTTTATCATACTGATGTTGAGATGCAACTGAGTTCTCCTGATAAAACTGGATCGAGACAAGATAACAAAGTCAATACAGTTGCGAAAAATCCTAACGAACACGAAAAGTCAGTAGGTACTATTCCAACTGGAGAAATATCATCAGAACCTCCATTCACTACAGACTCTATTCCTTTATCAGCAATCGCGGAAATTAAAACCAACACTGAAGAGAGTAGTGTTGATATTATTGAAAACTATAGCATGTAAGTTTTTATGTGTTTGATACCTGATTTTTTCTGTTGATTCATATATTTGCTGGGAAGTATTATTCTAAGTTTTCTTGCTTCCACTTGTTTTACAGATTCGATGGAACTCCGTTCAAAAAACTCCTTGATACCCCATCACCATGGAAATCCCCTTTACTCTTTGGTTCTTTCTTGCAAAGCCCAAAGTTGCCACCAGAAATTACATTTGAGGTAATGTGAGATGGAACTATGAATGAAATTAGTTTCTGGATACTCTGCTTCTTGTTTTAGACTGAAGCGTCACAAATATTCGTTGTTGTTTTCCTTTTATTCTCAGGATATTGAGTGCTTTATGAGTCCTGGAGAGAGAAGTTATGATGCCATCGGGCTGATGAAGCACTTGAGTGAACACACAGCTACGGCGTATGCAGATGCTTTGGAAGTCTTGGGTAATGACACACCTGAAACGATACTCAAGAAGAGACAGATGAACAGATCAATCAGTGGGAAAGAAAATCAGCTCTGGCCTCACGATCAACTTGAAAACCGATCCCAGGTAGCAGCTTCAACTGTCAAAACATAATGTATCCTTACAAACGTGTTGATGAGCTGGCAAAGCTACAATTCATTGACCAACCAGTAGGCTAGTTACTTACAAGGAAACTTCATCAACTCTCTTCCTCTGTTCTTAGTCTAAGATTAATGTTGACAAATTGAACCTTGAACTGGCAGTTTGAGTTTATCAGTTGACTTACTCTGAACCAACTCTGTATGGAAATGTAGGTGGAGTGTCGCGCCTTGGACTTCAGTGAGTGTGGTGGGACACCAGGAAAAGCAAAGGTATCCTCAGCTTCTCCAGGTTGCTACACAAGCCCATCATCTTACCTTCTGAAGAGTTACAGATAGAAAAAAAAACTGCTTTTGTTTATAGAGCTCTGAAAGAACATTCATTCTCGCCTTCAAAAAAAAATTTGGACATACCATACATGTACGTTTTATTTTCATCCCCTCTTCTTGTTTTTTCTTTTTGTCTTGTGTAGACATGATACAATTTTGATTAAATATAAAAAGTCACTTTTCTCAAGAAATTAATTTTTAAATTTTCATGAATTGAGTTTCAAACAAAAATAAGCTGGTCTAGCCTCCAACTTCGAGATTTAAATGGCCAATGTAAACACGATCAAAACCAACGAGCCATAAAGGTGGTCAATAGATTAGACACAACCGAACCACAATTTTGATGATGAAATAATATCTACAACCAGGACAATCCTATAACCGCTCTGATTTTATCTTCTCATGATTCGTCCATAACATCAGAGACATGAGAGAATAACTAACAAGGGAACAATTTGTTGAGCCCAATCTCTGAAGCAATCCATCTTTGGAGGTCTACGAAAGTGTCATACTTCATATTCTTCTGTTCAAGATTCAAGATCTTTGCCTGTTAGAGAGAGTATGAGCTGTTACACTGGGCACTTCGTTGTACAACTCAGGTTCGTCTTCTTCATCAGATGATAACAAAGATGGACCCATCCATGCTCTAAACCCCTCGTTCACTCGTCTTTCAACCTCTGGCGTGAATTCCAAAGGATTGGCTTCAAGCATCTCCAAGCCCTGATGATTTCTGTTACCAAACTCTCCTTCGTCAATAGTTAAAGCGGCTCTTCTCCTAAGTGAGAAAGCAGTTCCAGCATACAATATTACTAAACCCCATGAAGATATCTCGTAGCACCAAAACAATGGCATAGAACAGCTGCTTCCTAGTGTCAGGAGGGTTGAGCCGAGAAATATAGCGAGGAGACCATAGATGATAGCGAACACAATATTCAGAATTGACAGGCAACGAACCCCACCTGTGAATTTATTAGACAGGAGAAAGAAGATTAATAACCTATTTGAGCTCTAAGCTAAACTCTGAAGAGGCAAGGTTTCCAAGGTGGAAACCTCATAACTGATAGTAGATGAAACAGGATAAGATATACATAAAGTTTACCAGACAATGGTATTGAAAAGGAATGAATATATTGCATGCACGAATGGAAAAATATAAAACAGGAATCGAAAGCCGTATACATCTTAAGAAGAGAGCATACCTCTTCTTGAAGCACAGTAGTTATTTTCAACGACTTTTAGAAACCAGTGACGGTGAGGAACGGAATATGCCACAAATATTCCTGCAGTATAACAACAAAAATAACGAGAAAATGAGAAAATCTTTATGAAAATATTAACAAAAGACAACACAAAGGAGAGATGGTAGAGAGGTTTAGCCACTTAGGATGATAGCAAAGCATTTAACAACCTTTCCATACCGTTAAGAGTTACTTGTTGAAGGAATGAATGAAAAGATACAAAAGATTGGACTAGAATTTCATTTTATTTGGCGACATGTAACGATCAAGTTCTGGTCGTCAGCAAAGGTGGCTAACATTGATAAAATCTCTAATCATTCAACTGAAAAGTAAGAACCCTCAAAACTAAGAGCGTTAGAACTAAGAGAGTTAGAATTAAGAAGGGCTGCCATGAGAGAAAGTCAAGCATAGCCAAACACTTGTCTTAATTACCTTCCGTAAACCTGTTTCTCTACTATATATAAGAAGACAGAAAGCTATAAAAGGGAAAAATCTAGCAGATGACTAAACTGGATTTACCAAAGTAATGAACACCAACTTCCCTATGGCTGACCCACTAAACCCCAATAGAACTAGACCTGTCTTCATGTAGTGGCTTCATTCAAAACTAATCATATACAGAACAAAACCTAACAACAAGCATTCATGTTTTGAGGACAGATCAACCAACCAACCAACCAACCAACTCTCTATGACAATTTTTCACCTCACCAACCGAAAGAGTAGAAGCCATTGTTAAAAAACGTGTTAAACATCAAGAGATATCACGCCTAAGCATTGCACATGATCCAATAGAACCAGTGGCAAACACACACAATGGGAAACTCAGCTCTTAGAGACTGACACTACTACTCACCTGCAACAAGATAAACAGATGACACAAGGAAGACCATAACCGACGGAACGAAAACAACCATCCAGTAAAAATCCACAGTCTCCTGATCCGTCAAGTAAAAAGCACCGGGAAACAGATCAGAGCCACGAGCTTTGCCGTACACAGGCAAAGGCTGAACCTTTACGTCGCTACAGAACGGCCTCCTCAGAACATTCGAAGGGAACACAATTCTCAAGCTGACGATCGTGCAAGTGAAGATGACAAAGCAAAGGAAAGCCACGATCGACGTTAGTAATGGTCTTTGGAGCTTAATCCAAGCTCTATCTTCCTCTCTAAGGCTCTCGTATTCCTGCTTCGGCATAAACGCTTGACGCAACGCGTCTCCGATGATCGCCATTGAAGAATTAAGAAAAGCAGTAATCGAGAAGAGGCAATGCAAAAACCCTTTGTTAAAGATAGGATTTTTCTTTTGGATTTGATTAGAATCAATGGAAGGAACGGTACGCGAGTTTGAGAGAAAATGAGGAGGAAGAAGAAAGACGGTGGTGATGGAGAAACAAAATAGGCGCGTGTAAAGCGATACGGCAACTGCCGTCGGGCGTGGGAATTATTTTACAGATAGACCCCTAATCTTTTAATTAGTTATCAAATTTCCTATAAGAAATGTAACACCCAGGCATGGGTGTCCATGATTTATTCGTTTTTTTTTTTTTTTGATTTTTTTGGTATGGGTTCTGAAGATCCATTCAGGTTTTATTATATTTCGGTACGTGATCAGTTTATAACAACTTGGGTTTGAATCGGGTTTTATTCTCAATTTGGAATCGTTTTTCATATTTTTCTAGATTTCTTTTAAAAAAAAATTGATCAGTTTGAATTATTTTACTTGAAATAGATTTTAGTTTTAGTTTTTGGTTTTTAGATTTTAGTTTTTAGATTTTAGATTTTGATTTTTAATTTTTAGATTTTGGCTTTTGATTTTCAGATTTTAGTTTTGGTTTTTAGTTTTAGATTTTGGTTTTAGTTTTTCATTCTGCTTTAACTTTTTAGTTTTCTAAATAATAATTATACTTTATTTTAAATTAGTACAGTAAACATATCAATAAAATATTTAAAAGATACATTAAAAGAAATCAAATTATTTCCATTGTTAAAATCTGCAAATAATTAACACATAAGTGGGTTTCAGATTTTATTTTTTATTTTCATGTTTTAGTTTTAAAATTTATGCATGTTGTTTATAAATTATTGTAATTTTGTCAAAAAGATGTTCTGGAGAATGAATATTTTTAATAAAATTTTAAATTTATTGATTTGAATTATGAGTGATTTTCAGATTTTTTTTTCTTTTTTTTAAATTTTATTTTTTCTGTATTTATTTAGTTTTACATAAATATGATGATGTGAAAAAGATTAATAAAGTGTATAGAAGTTTATATTTTTATCATGATAATATATTAAAATATTAAGTTTGTTATTTAAAAAGAAATGAAAAATATATTAACTTGATGTTTTAAATTTTTGTTTGTCAAAATATATATTTTACTAAAAATAGAAATCTTAAAATATGTATAAATAGTTAAAACAAAACTACGTAAAGAATTATAGACTTTAACTAGTGTTAATGTATTATATTTATTAATAGAGATAAAAAAAAATTATTGAAGTAGTCGTACATGTTTTCTAAAAACCTCAAAAACTTAGATTTTGGTTTTTCAATGGAAATTTAACTAAACACCTAAAAACTAGTTTCCCTATTTTGTAGGAAAACCATTTTGTTATAATCTTGATTGGCAATAAAAGATTTTTTTTAAAAAAATCAGTTTCCCTAAACTTTAGAAAAACCACTTTTTAAGAATCTTGATTGGACAATAAAATAGTTTTTGAAAATCAAAAACTAAAAACCATCCTAGAAACTAGAAACAATCATCACCTTAGATTGCAAAAGAAAACTTAATAGATATGAAAAAATATTGAACAATGTATGATAAAATAAAAAAGGTAAATATATAGCTTAATATTTAAGTTACTTATTTAGGTTTTGAATATTTAGATTCTAGTGTAGTTCTTTGGTATTTATTTAGATTTAGTTTTTGGGATTCATTATATTTTGAGAACATTTGTACATTAGGTTTAGTCTTCTAACAAAAATAATTGTGTTTCTGATATATGTAATCATGTTTTAGAATGATAAGCAAATATATGCTATATGGTTTTAAAATACGTAATCACGTTTAAATAAAACTATTGTATATTTTATTACATTTATTAGCATTTTGAGTTATTAACATAATTAATTAATAATGTTCATATCTAAAAAATCGATCCAAAACTGATATGAAAATCAAAATTTCCACCTATATACTCGAATGAGTCTTAAGTTGCAATATCTAAAGAATTGATACCAAACAGGATTTACACAGTGAATAAATGAATATCCCAATATATAAAATATATTAATTATAATTATATTTATACTAATATTAATACTTAAAATAAAATTTATAATTCAAATATATTAGAATATTTATGGATAAAAATAGATGTTTTGACACAAAATACACAAATCATATTATATTCATAGTTATTTTTAGATAAAATAACCGATTAGAACTATATATAATGAGTATTTTTTGTTATTTTTAGTTATTTTTAGATAAGTTGTGTATTTGGATATAAAATGTGCAGTTCTCTTAAATAGTCATTTTTAAGTTTTTGTCACAAAAATATCACTAGAAAAATAAAATAACCGAAATAGCATTTTTTTTTTGAAATTTCCAATTTTTTTTTTTTAAATTTGAAACCATATCCCCAAACTCACCCATTAACTCTAAACCTTAAAGTCTAAATTAATTAACACTAGAGGTATAAATGCATATAAATAAAAAATTTAGTTTCTAAAAAACATATTTTGGTCATTTTTTTCTTTAAAAACTATTTTTATGAAGAATAAACTAAAAATGGCTATTTAAGAGAATTTCTCTATAAAATACCTAAACTGAATTGGATAATTTAGATATTTTGGTTAAAATATCCGAAATCAAATCGGATATAACGAATATTCAAAAAAAAAAAAAATTTTACATGAAAACTTTATCCAATATCAAAACTGAAATTTTTAGTAATACACGAATGAAACATTTTTCAAAATCCAAAAATCAATACCCAAAAAAACTGATATGTATCCTTGATAAATTTACCAATATATTTTTATACTCTAATCCACGTTATGAATATACTAAAGTTTTATAGTATATAATTCATCTCATCTTAATTTAATTTTAGTTTTATTTTTATGATTTTCAATTGAAATAAAGTATTTTATTTTAAAACTCTTTTGGATTGGTTTATATTAATGTAATGTTTTATAATATATTTGTTCAGTTCGTTTATATTTGATAAATATGTTACATGTTTGTTCAAATAACCTATAACAACTATACTTATAAAAATATCAATAATAATTTATTACATCATATTATATATATATATATATTAATATTCTAACTATAAAAAGAATATTATTTTATATATTTAATGAGGGTTTGAAGAATTTATTTCTTGCATTTGGATCAATGTACATTTGTATATATATCATTAGTAGTCATAGATCATTATTTATTATATTAATAAATAAAATATAATTAATTAGTTATTTAAATTTAGTATTAATATAAATTAAAATTATTAGTTTCAAAATAGGAGTAATAGTTAGTTATTTAGTTTTTTTAAAAAAATTTAGGCATGGTGTATATTTAATAATATATAAAAAAAAATTAATTAAATGTAATGGTCCAACTTAAATGATTTGTAAGTAAATAAAAATTAGTTATGTTTTAATAGTATTGATTAAGGGCATTGATTAATTAGGCTTAGATCTCGGTTGATAATTGTCTTTTTGAAAAAATGTTAGGTCCTTCACACCTTTATTCACAGCTGGATTCTCATGTTCTTCTTCGAAACTTTTCCGGGAAAGTCTTGGCAAATTCTTGGCAATAACTGAGATTATTGGCTTTGATCTGCTGTTTATTACCCTCTCCCGCAGTTCTTGTTAGTTCTTGCTTCACTCAAAAACGAAAACTTTCGAGATGATGGCTGAGATGTAAGATCTATTATAGTAACTATTCAATTGTAATATCAAGTTCGTGTCTTTTGAACTCCTTTCTCTGTTTCATTCAATCTTTGCAGATTCATGGTTAAGATGTTGATGTTGTATGAGTGTGTGGCAGCTTAAGTTTAGAGTTCAGTCTTTCCATTACAAGTCCAAAGCTTCGGTCTTTTTTTTTAAGAGGGAAATGAAACTGTTAAGATTTGCTGGTGTAGTTTTCATCTTTATCTCAGCCTTCCAGTTTGTGAACATACGTTATTACGGTGGTGATATATTCTCTTTATCTTCTCAAGATGAGTTTCTTGTATCCATACATGGAAACACAGAACCAATCAGACCGTTGTCCGGTCCTGAAAGAGTGAATGTTAGTAGTTCGAGAGCAACTGAAAGAACCGGTTTACAAGAAGACTATGTAACTGGCAATGATACGAATGTTAGTGTTCAGTCTCATGTAGAGGATGCAAAAGATAAGGAAGCTCTGGATTCGCTGCTAGAGACAAGAAGCAGCTTGAACGGGAGTGATGCTGACATTGTTAATGAAAATAATAGAAATGTGGAGATTGTGGAGAGTAAATCTGATGATAGTTTTGTAAAGGATGCAAAAGATAAGGAAGCTCTGGATTCGCTGCTAGAGACAAAAAGCAGCTTGAACGGGAGTGATGCTGACATTGTTAATGAAAACAATAGAAATGTGGAGATTGTGGAGAGTAAATCTGATGATAGTTTTGTAAAGGATGCAAAAGATAAGGAAGCTCTGGATTCGCTGCTAGAGACAAGAAGCAGCTCTAACGAGAGTTATGTGGATATTGTGGAAGATGCTGACATTGTTAATGAAAATAATAGAAATGTGGAGACTCTGGAGAGTAGAGCTGATGATAATCTTTCCCAAGAGGTGAAAAGAGTAATGAATGTTTCAAACTCTGGGGTGGTTTCTATCGCTGAGATGATGAGTTTATTGCATCAAAGCCGCACTTCTCATGCCTCATCGGTAGGTGTTTTTTTAGTCTCTGATTAGTCAAGTAGTGTTCTGTTTTCTTCTACTACTACTACACCTTTTTATCTTATCATATTTATTTATTTTCAGAAAATGAAACGGCCTTCTGCAGCTGATCAGGAGCTGTTGTATGCAAGAGCCCAAATTGAGAACTCACCAATGGTGGAGAACGACCCTTTACTACATGGTCCTTTGTATTGGAATCTGTCCATGTTCAAAAGGTAAGTCAATATATAGTTTAATGCATTTTGACGGCATGTATGTTTTCATAGTGTTAACTTTCTCCTGTAACTAGTCATAGATTTGGTTTCTACTTCCAGAAAAAGATAGGCCAAGTAAAAGAAACTTACTTCATCAGATGATCTACAGTATCATTGTGATTCAGTTTACTTCTCTTTTTAGTTTCCTTAGATCTTTGATCTCCTGTTAGTGTCTTTGTATACTATCTATGACAATCTCTATACATTCGTTTTTCATTTGGCGAAATGGCTATGAGTTGTGTTTAGCTCTATATTTTCATGTGCAGGAGCTATGAGCTAATGGAGACAAAGCTCAAAATATATGTCTACAGGGAAGGCAAAAGACCCGTATTTCATAAGCCAGTGCTGAAAGGAATATATGCATCCGAGGGATGGTTTATGAAACAGCTCAAAGCCAGCAAAGCATTTGTCACGAAGAACCCGCGTAGAGCTCACCTGTTTTACCTTCCTTTCAGCTCCAAAATGTTGGAAGAAACTCTGTATGTCCCTGGTTCTCACAGCGACAAGAATCTCGTTAAGTTTCTGAAGAGTTACTTGGACTTGATTTCCTCTAAATATCACTTCTGGAATAAAACTGGAGGATCAGATCATTTTCTGGTCTCTTGTCATGACTGGGTAAGTCTCTTTTACTTCTACTATTGCGATGAAACCACCGTTTGATCCACTTCTTCTT
>MU108069.1:8281-21801 GCA_012274485.2 Sinapis alba
CATCAGTACATGAAAAATGACCCATACATACTAATAGGATGATACGATCAGCCATTCGTACTGCCTGGATGGACCAAGGACTGTCCAGACTGGTCCATAAGGCCATGAAAAGTCAACCCAAACGTATTGATAGGCTGATATGATCAGCCTTAACCGTACGGAATGGAAGGATTTAACTCAACGGACCATGGATTGTCTAGACTGGTCCCAGCAGTACATGAAAACTGACTCATAAGTACTGATAGGCTGATACGATCAGCCATCCCTACTGCCTGAAAGGACCAAGAACTGTCAAGACTGGTCCATCATGCCATGAAAAATCAACCCACACGTACTAGATGAAGAATTTAACTCAACGGACCATGGACAGTCCAGACTGTTCCCATCAGTAAATTAAAAATGACCCATATGTACTGATAGGCTGATATGATGAGCCATCCGTACTGCCTGGAAAGACCAAGAATTGTACAGACTGGTCCATCAGGTCATTAAACATCGACCCATACGCACTGATAGGTTAAAATGATCAGCCTTATCAAAACTAAATGGAAGGATTTAACTCAACGTACCATGGACTGTCCGGACTGGTCCAATCAGTACATGAAAAATGACCAATATGTACTGATAGGCTGATACGATCAGCCATCCGTACTGCCTGGAAGGACCAAGGACTGTCGAGACTAGCCCATCATGCCCTGAAAAATTGACCCACACGTACTGATAGGCTGATATAATCAGCGTTATCAGTACTGAATGGAAGGATTTAACTACACAGACCAGGGACTGTCCAGACTAGTCCCATCAGTACATGAAAAATAACCCATACGTACTGATGACTGATACGATCAGCAATACGTACTGCCTGGATGGAACAAGGACTGTCTAGACTGGTCCATCAGGCCATGAAAAATCGACCCATACGTACTGATAGGATGATATGATCAGCCTTAACCATACTGAATGGAAGTATTTAACTCAACGGACCATTGACTGTTTTGACTGGTCCCATCAGTACATGAAAATGACCCATACGTACTGATAGGTTTATATGATAAACCGTCCATACTGCATGGAAAGACCAAGGACTGTCCAGACTAGTCCATCAGGCCATGAAAAATAGACCCATACGTACTGATAAGCTTATATGATCAGCCTTAATCGTACTGAATGGAAGGATATAACTCAGTGGACCATGGACTGTCTGGACTGGTCCCATCAGTACATGAAAAATGACCCATACATACTGATATGATGATACGATCAGCCATCCGCACTTCCTGAAAGGATGAAGGACTGTCCATACTGGTCCATTAGGCAATAAAAAATGACCCATACATATTGATAGGCTGATATGATCAGCCATCCCTACTGCCTGAAAGGACCAAGGACTGTCAAGACTGGTCCAATCAGTACATGAAAAATGACCCATACATACTGATATGATGATACGATCAGCCATCTGTACTGCCTAGAAGGATCAAAGACTGTCCAGTCTGGTCCATTAGGCCATGAAAAATCGACCCATACGTACTGATAGGCTGATATGATTAGCCTTAACCGTACTGAGTGGAAGGATTTAACTTAGTTGACCATTGACTGTCCAGACTTGTCCCATCAGTAGATGAAAAATGACCCATACGTACTGATAGGCTGATACGATCAGCCATCTGTACTGGATGGATGGACCAAGGACTGTCCAGACTGGTCCATCACGCCATGAAAAATTGACCCATAGGTACTGATAGGCTGATATAATCAGCCTTATCCGTACTGAATTGAAGGATTTAGAAAATGACCCATACGTACTGATAGGTTTATATGATAAACCGTCCATACTCATGGAAAGACCAAGGACTGTCCAGACTAGTCCATCAGGCCATGAAAAATAGACCCATACGTACTGATAAGCTTATATGATCAGCCTTAATCGTACTGAATGGAAGGATATAACTCAGTGGACCATGGACTGTCTGGACTGGTCCCATCAGTACATGAAAAATGACCCATACATACTGATATGATGATACGATCAGCCATCCGTACTTCCTGGAAGGATGAAGGACTGTCCATACTGGTCCATTAGGCAATAAAAAATGACCCATACGTACTGATAGGCTGATATGATCAGCCATCCCTACTGCCTGAAAGGACCAAGGACTGTCAAGACTGGTCCAATCAGTACATGAAAAATGACCCATACATACTGATATGATGATACGATCAGCCATTCGTACTGCCTGGAAGGATCAAAGACTGTCCAGTCTGGTCCATTAGGCCATGAAAAATCGACCCATACGTATTGATAGGCTGATATGATTAGCCTTAACCGTACTGAATGGAAGGATTTAACTCAGTGGACCATTGACTGTCCAGACTGGTCCCATCAGTAGATGAAAAATGACCCATACGTACTGATAGGCTGATACGATCAGCCATCTGTACTGGATGGATGGACCAAGGACTGTCCAGACTGGTCCATCACGCCATGAAAAATTAACCCATAGGTACTGATAGGCTGATATAATCAGCCTTTTCCGTACTGAATTAAAGGATTTAACTCAACTGACCATGGACTGTTCGGACTGGTCCCATCAGTACATCAAAAATGACCCATACGTACCGATTGGCTGATACGATCAGCCATCTGTACTGCCTGTTAGGACCAAGGACTGTCTAGACTCGTCCATCAGGCCATGAAAAATCGACCAATACGTACTGATAAGCTCATATGTTCAAGCGTATCCGTACTGAATTGAAGGATTTAACTCAACGGACCCTGGACTGTCCAGACTGGCCCAATCAGTACATGAAAAATCACTTATACATACTGATAGGCTGATACGATCAGCCATCCATATTTCCCGGAAGGACCAAGGACTGTCTAGACTGGTCCATCAGGCCATGTAAAATCGACCCACACATACCGATAGGCTGATATAATCAGCCTTATCCGTACTGAATTGAAGGATTTAACTCAACAGACCGTGGACTGTCCGGACTTGTCCAATCAGTACATGAAAAATGACCCATACATACTGATAGGAGGATACGATCTGCCATCCGTACTGCCTGGATGGACCAAGGACTGTCCAGACTGGTCCAGCAGGCGATGAAAAATTGACCCATACGTACTGATGGGCAGATATGATCATCCTTAACCGTCCTGAATGGAAGGATATAGCTCAATGGACCATGGACTGTCCAGACTGGTCCCATTAGTACATCAAAAATGACCCATACATACTGATAGGCTGATACGATCAGCCATTCGTACTGCCTGGATTGACCAAGTACTGTCCAGACTGGTCCATCAGGTCATGAAAAGTCAACCCAAATGTATTGATAGGCAGATATGATCAACCTTAACCGTTCTGAATGGGAGTATTTGACACAACAGACCATTTACTGTCCAGACTGGTCCCATCAGTACATGAAAAATGACCCATACATACTAATAGGATGATACGATCAGCCATTCGTACTGCCTGGATGGACCAAGGACTGTCCAGACTGGTCCATAAGGCCATGAAAAGTCAACCCAAACATATTTATAGGCTGATATGATCAGCCTTAACCGTAAGGAATGGAAGGATTTAACTCAACGGACCATGGATTGTCTAGACTGGTCCCAGCAGTACATGAAAACTGACTCATATGTACTGATAGGCTGATACGATCAGCCATCCCTACTGCCTGAAAGGACCAAGAACTGTCAAGACTGGTCCATCAGGCCATGAAAAATCAACCCACACGTACTAGATGAAGAATTTAACTCAACGGACCATGGACAGTCCACACTGGTCCCATCAGTAAATGACAAATGACCCATATGTACTGATAGGCTGATATGATGAGCCATCCGTACTGCCTGGAAAGACCAAGAACTGTACAGACTGGTCCATCAGGTTATTAAACATCGACCAATACGCACTGATAGGCTAAAATGATCAGCCTTATACAAACTGAATGGAAGGATTTAACTCAACGGACCATGGACTGTCCGGACTGGTCCAATCAGTACATGAAAAATGACCCATTCGTACTGATAGGCTGATATAATTAGCCTTATCCGTACTGAATTGAAGGATTTAACTCAACTGACCGTGGACTGTTCGGACTGGTCCCATCAATACATCAAAAATGACCCATACGTACTGATAGGCTGATACGATCAGCCATCTGTACTGCCTGTTAGGACCAAGGACTGTCCAGACTGGTCCATCAAGCCATGAAAAATTAACCATACATACTGATAGGCTGATATGATCAGCCTTATTCGTACTGAATGGAAGGACTTAACTCAACGGACCATGGGCTGTCCTGTCTTGTCCCATCAGTACATGAAAAATTACCCATACATAATGATAGGCTGATAAAATCAGCCATCCGTCATGCCTGGAAGGACCAAGAACTGTCCAGGCTTGTCCATCAGGCCATGAAAAATCGACCCATACGTACTTATAGGCTGATATGATCATCCTTATCCGTACTGAATTAAAGGATTTAACTCAACGGACCATGGACTGTCCGGACTAGCCCAGTCAGTACATGAAAAATCACTTATACGTACTGATAGGCTGATATGAACAGCCATCCGTATTTCCCTAGAGGACCAAGGATTGTCAAGACTGGTACATCATGCAATATAAAATCGACCCACACGTACTGATAGGCTGATATTATACCCAATATCTGTACTGAATGGAAAGATTTAACACAACGGACCATGGACTGTCCAGACTGGTCCCATCAGCACATGAAAAATGACCCATACATACTGATAGGAGGATACGATCTGCCATCCGTATTGCCTGGATGGACCAAGGACTGTCGAGACTGGTCCATCAGGCAATGAAAAATTGACCCATACGTACTTATAGGCTGATGTGATCAGCCTTAACCGTACTGAATGGAAGGATATAACTCAATGGACCATGGACTGTCAAGACTGGTCCCATTAGTACATCAAAAATGACCCATACATACTGATAGGCTGATATGATCAGCCATTCGTACTGCCTGGATGGACCAAGTACTGTCCAGACTGGTTCATCAGGCCATGAAAAGTCAACCCAAACGTATTGATAGGCTGATATGATCAACCTAAACCGTACTGGATGAGAGTATTTAACACAACATACCATTTACCTGTCCAGACTGGTCCCATGAGTACATGAAAAATGACCCATACATACTGATAGGATGATACGATCAGCCATCTGTACTGCCTGGATGGACCAAGGACTGTCCAGACTGGTCCATAAGGCCATGAAAAGTCAACCCAAACGTATTGATAGGCTGAGATGATCAGCCTTAACCGTACGGAATGGAAGGATTTAACTCAACGGACCATGGATTGTCTAGACTGGTCCCATCAATACATGAAAAAGACTCATACGTACTGATAGGCTGATCCGATCAGCCATCCCTACTGCATGAAAGGACCAAGAACTGTCAAGACTGGTCCTTCAGGCCATGAAAAATTGACCCACACGAGTGGTAGGCTGATATGATCAGCCTTATCCGTACTGGATAAAGAATTTAATTCAACGGACCATTGACTGTCCAGACTGGTCCCATCAGTACATGAAAAATGACCCATATGTACTGATAGGATGATACGATGAGCCATCCGTACTGCCTGGAAAGACTAAGGACTGTCCAGACTGGTCCATTAGGCCATGAAAAATCGACCCATACGTACTNCGATCAGCCATCCCTACTGCATGAAAGGACCAAGAACTGTCAAGACTGGTCCTTCAGGCCATGAAAAATTGACCCACACGAGTGGTAGGCTGATATGATCAGCCTTATCCGTACTGGATAAAGAATTTAATTCAACGGACCATTGACTGTCCAGACTGGTCCCATCAGTACATGAAAAATGACCCATATGTACTGATAGGCTGATACGATGAGCCATCCGTACTGCCTGGAAAGACTAAGGACTGTCCAGACTGGTCCATTAGGCCATGAAAAATCGACCCATACGTACTGATATGATGATACGATTACCATCCGTATTGCTTGGAAGGACCAAGGACTGTCTAGACTGGTCCATTAGGCCATGAAAATTTGACCCATACATACTGATAGGCTGATACATCAGCAATCCGTACTGCCTGGAAGGACCAAGGACTGTCCAGACTGGTCCAGCAGGCCATGAAAAATTTACCCATACGTACTGATAGGCAGATATGATCAGCCTTAACCGTACAGAATGGAAGGATATAACTCAATGAACCATGGACTGTCCATACTTGTCCCATTAGTACATCAAAAATGACCCATACATACTGATAGGCTGATACGATCAGCCATTCGTACTGCCTGGATGGACCAAGTACTGTCCAGACTGGTCCATCAGGCCATGAAAAGTCAACCCAAACGTATTGATAAGCTGATATGATCAGCCTTAACCGTACATAATGGAAGGATTTAACTCAACGGACCATGGAATGTCTAGATTGGTCCCATCAGTACATGAAAAATGACTCATACGTACTGATAGGATGATCCGATCAGCCATCCCTACTTCCTGAAAGGACCAAGAACTGTCAAGACTGGTCAATCAGGCCATGAAAAATTGACCCACACGTACTGGTAGGCTGATATGATCAGCCTTATCCGTACTGGATGAAGAATTTAACTTAACGGACCATGGACTGTCCAGACTGGTCCCATAAGTACATGAAAATGACCCATATGGACTGATAGGCTGATACGATGAGCCATCCGTACTGCCTGGAGACACCAAGGACTGTCTAGACTGGTCCATCAGGTCATGAAACATTGACCCATACATATTGTTAGGCTGAAATGATCAGCCTTATCCAAAATGAATGGAAGGATTTAACTCAACGGACCATGGACTGTTTTGACTGGTCCAATCAGTACATGAAAAATGACCAATATGTACTGATAGGCTGATACGATCAGCCATCCGTATTACCTGGAAGGACCAAGGACTGTCTAGACTAGTCCATCAGGCCATGAAAATTTGACCCACAAGTACTGATAGGCTGATATGATCAGCGTTATCCATACTGAATTGAAGGATTTAACTCCACGGCCCATGGACTGTCCAGAATGGTCCCATCAGTTCATGAAAATAACCCATACGTACTGATGACTGATACGATCAGCAATACGTACTGCCTGGATGGACCAAGGACTGTCCAGACTGGTCCATCAGGCCATGAAAATCGACCCATATGTACTGATTGGCTGATATGATCAGCCTTAACCATCCTGAATGGAAGGATTTAACTCAACGGACCATGGACTATCCAGACTGGTCCCATCAGTACATGAAATATAACCCTTACGTACTGATGAATGATACGATCAGCAATCCGTACTGCCTGGATTGCCAAGGACTGTCAAGACTGAACCATCAGGCCATGAAAAATCGACCCATACGTACTGATATGATGATACGATTACCATATGTACCGCTTGGAAGGACCAAGGACTGTCTAGACTGGTCCATCAGGCCATGAAAATTTGACCCATACATACTGATAGGCTGATACGATCAGCCTTAAACGTACTGATAGGCTGATATGATCAACCTTAACCGTACTGAATGGGAGTATTATACACAACAGACCATTTACTTTCCAGACTGGTCCCATCAGTACATGAAAAATGACCCATACATCCTGATAGGAGGATACGATCTGCCATCCGTACTGCCTGGATGGACCAAGGACTGTCCAGACTGGTCCATCAGGCCATGAAAAATTGACCCATACATACTGATAGGCTGATATGATTAGCCTTAACCGTACTGAATGGAAGGATATAACTGAATGGGCCATGAACTGTCAAGACTGGTCCCGTTAGTACATACAAAAATGACCCATACATACTGATTGGCTAATACGATCAGCCATTTGTACTGCCTGGATGGACCAAGCACTGTCCAGACTGGTCCATCAGGCCATGAAAAGTCTACCCAAACGTATTGATAGGCTGATATGATCAACCTTAACCGTACTGGATAGAAGTATTTAACACAACAGACCATTTACCTGTCCAGACTTGTCCCATCAGTACATGAAAAATGACCCATACATCTTGATAGGCTGATACGATCAGCCATCCGTACTGCCTGGATGGACCAAGGACTGTCCCGACTGGTCCATAAGGACATGAAAAGTCAACCCAAACGTATTGATAGGCTGATGTGATCAGCCTTAACCGTACGGAATGGAAGGATTTAACTCAACAGACAATGGATGGTCTATACTGGTTCCATCAATACATGAAAAATGACTAATACGTACTGATAGGCTGATCCCATCAGCCATCCCTACTGCCTGAAAAGACCAAGAACTGTCAAGACTGGTCCATCAGGCCATGAAAAATTGACCCACACGTATTGAAAGGCTGATATTATCAGCCATATCTGTACTGAATGGAAAGATTTAACACAACGGACCATGGACTGTCCAGACTGGTCCCATTAGTATATGAAAAATGACCCATACAAATTGATAGGCTGATACGATCAGCCATCTTTAGTGCATGGATGGACCAAGGACTGTCCAGATTGGTCCTTCACGCCATGAAAAAATGACCCATACGTACTGATAGGCTGATATAATCAGCCTTATCCGTACTGAATTGAAGGATTTAACTTAGCTGACTGTGGACTGTAAGGACTGGTCCAATCAGTACATGAAAAATGACCCATACGTACTGATAGGCTGATACGATCAGCCATCCTTACTGCATGTTAGGACCAAGAACTGTCCAGACTGGTCCATCAAGCCATGAAAAATTGACCCATACATACCGATAGGCTGATATGATCAACCTTATCCGTACTGAATGGAAGGATTTAACTCAACGGACCCTGGACTGTCCGGACTGGCCCAATCAGTACATGAAAAACCACCTATACATACTGATAGGCTGATACGATCAGCTATCCGTAGTTCCCGGAATGATCAAGGACAGTCTAGACTGGTCCATCAGGCCATGTAAATTCCACCCACACGTACTGATAGGCTGATTTTATCAGCCATATCCGTACTAAATAGAAAGATTTAACATAACAGGCCATGGACTACCCAGACTGGTGCCATCAGTATATGAAAAATGACCGATACGTACGGATAGGCAGATAAGATCAGCCATCCGACTGCCTGGAAGGACCAAAAACTGTCCATACTTGTCCATCAGGCAATGAAAAATCGACCCATACGTACTGATAAGCTGATATGATCAACCTTATCCGTACTGAATGGAAGGATTTAACTTAACGGACCCTGGACTGTCCGGACTGGCCCAATCAGTACATGAAAAACCACCTATACATACTGATAGGCTGATACTATCAGCTATCCGTAGTTCCCGGAATGATCAAGGACAGTCTAAACTGGTCCATCAGGCCATGTAAAATCCACCCACACGTACTGATAGGCTGATATTATCAGCGATATCCGTACTAAATAGAAAGATTTAACATAACAGGCCATGGACTACCCAGACTGGTCCCATCAGTATATGAAAAATGACCGATACGTACGGATAGGCAGATAAGATCAGCCATCCGTACTGCCTGGAAGGACCAAGAACTGTCCAGACTTGTCCATCAGGCCATGAAAAATCGACCCATACGTACTGATAAGTTGATATGATCAGGCTTATCCGTACTGATTGGAAGGATTTAACTCAACTGACCCTGGACTGTCGGACTGGCCCAATCAGTATATGAAAAATCACCTATACGATCACCCACCCGTACTTCTCGGAATGACCAAGGACTGTCCAGACTGGTCCATCAGGCCATGTAAAATCGACCCACACGTACTGATTGGCTGATATGATCAGCCATATCCGTACTGAATGGAAAGGATTAACACAACGGACCATGGACTGCCCAGACTGGTCCCAGCAGTACATGAAAAATGACCCATACGTACTGATAGGCTGATACAAATCAGCCATCCGTACTGCCTGGAAGGACCAAGGACTGTCCAGACTGGTCCATCACCCCATGAAAAATCGACCCATACGTACCGATAGGTTGATATGATCAGCCTTATCTGTACTGAATGGAAGGATTTAACTCAACGGACCATGGACTGTTTGGTCTGGTCCCATCAGTATATTAAAAATGACCCATACATACTGATGGACTGATAAGATCACCCATTCGTACTGCCTGGAAGGACCAAGAACTGTCAAGACTTGTCCATCAGGCCATGAAAAATCGACCAATACGTACTGATAAGCTCATATGTTCAAGCTTATCCGTACTGAATTGAAGGATTTAACTCAACGGACCCTGGACTGTCCAGACTGGCCCAATCAGTACATGAAAAATCACTTATACATACTGATAGGCTGATACGATCAGCCATCCATATTTCCCAGAAGGACCAAGGACTGTCTAGACTGGTCCATCAGGCCATGTAAAATCGACCCACACATACTGATAGGCTAATATAATCAGCCTTATCCGTACTGAATTGAAGGATTTAACTCAANTCAAGACTTGTCCATCAGGCCATGAAAAATCGACCAATACGTACTGATAAGCTCATATGTTCAAGCTTATCCGTACTGAATTGAAGGATTTAACTCAACGGACCCTGGACTGTCCAGACTGGCCCAATCAGTACATGAAAAATCACTTATACATACTGATAGGCTGATACGATCAGCCATCCATATTTCCCAGAAGGACCAAGGACTGTCTAGACTGGTCCATCAGGCCATGTAAAATCGACCCACACATACTGATAGGCTGATATAATCAGCCTTATCCGTACTGAATTGAAGGATTTAACTCAACAGACCGTGGACTGTCCGGACTTGTCCAATCAGTACATGAAAAATGACCCATACATACTGATAGG
Source organism: Sinapis alba (assembly GCA_012274485.2). NCBI lineage: Eukaryota > Viridiplantae > Streptophyta > Magnoliopsida > Brassicales > Brassicaceae > Sinapis > Sinapis alba. The sequence goes on from MU108069.1 coordinate 19,156, forward strand.
AGGATACGATCTGCCATCCGTACTGCCTGGATGGACCAAGGACTGTCCAGACTGGTCCAGCAGGCCATGAAAAATTGACCCATACGTACTGATAGGCAGATATGATCATCCTTAACCGTCCTGAATGGAAGGATATAGCTCAATGGACCATGGACTGTCCAGACTGGTCCCATTAGTACATCAAAAATGACCCATACATACTGATAGGCTGATACGATCAGCCATTCGTACTGCCTGGATTGACCAAGTACTGTCCATACTGGTCCATCAGGCCATGAAAAGTCAACCCAAACGTATTGATAGGCAGATATGATCAACCTTAACCGTTCTGAATGGGAGTATTTAACACAACAGACCATTTACTGTCCAGACTGGTCCCATCAGTACATGAAAAATGACCCATACATACTAATAGGATGATACGATCAGCCATTCGTACTGCCTGGATGGACCAAGGACTGTCCAGACTGGTCCATAAGGCCATGAAAAGTCAATACGGATAAGGATGATTTTATCAGTCTATTAGTACGTATGGTTTGATTTTACATGGCCTGATGGACCACTTTGGACAGTCCTTGTTCTTTCTGGGCAGTACGGATGGCTGATCGTATCAGCCTATTAGTATGTATGGGTCATTTTTCATGTACTGATGGGACCAGTCCGGACAGTCCATGGTCCGTTAAGTTAAATCCTACCATCCAGTAAGGATGAGGCATATAATATCAGCCTATCAGTACATATGGGTCAATTTTTCATGGCCAGATGGACCAGTCTAAACAGTCCTTGGTCCATCCAAGCAGTACGGATGGCTGATCGTATCGGACTATCAGTATGTATGGGTCATTTTTCATGTATTGATGGGACCAGTCTGGACAGTCCATGGACCGTTGAGTTAAATCCTTCCATTCAGTACGGATAAAGCTGATCATATCAGCCTATCAAGACGTATGGGTATATTTTTCATGGCCTGATGGACCAGTCTGGACAGTCCTTGGTGCATTCATGCTGTAGGGATGGCTGATCGTATCAGCCTATCAGTACGTATGGGTCATTTTTCATGTACTGATCGGACCAGTCTGGACAGTCCATGGTCCGTTGAGTTAAATGCTTTCATTCAGTATCTATAAGGCTGATCATATCAGACTATCAGTACGTATGACTCGATTTTTCATGGCATGATGGACCAGTCTGGCCACCTCTTTGTCCTTCCAGGCAGTACAGATGGCTTATCGTATCAGCCTATCAGTATGTATGGGTCTTTTTCATGTACTGATGGGACAAGTCCGGACAGTCCATCGTCCGTTGAATTCAATCCTTCCATTCAGTACATATAAGGTTGATCATATAAGCCTATCAGTTCGTATGGGTTAATTTTTCATGGCCTGATAGACCAGTTTGGAGAATCCTTGGTCCATCCAGGCAGTACGGATGGCTAATCATATCAGCCAATCAGTACGTATGGGTCTTTTTTCATGTACTTATGGGACCAGTCTGGACAGTCCATGGTCTGTTGAGTTAAATCCTTTCATTTAATACGGATAAGGCTAATCATATCAGCCTATCAGTACGTCCATCCAGGCAGTACGGATGGCTGATCGTAGCAACCTACCAGTACATATGGGTCATTTTTCATGTACTGATGGGACCAGTCCAGACAGTTCGTGGTCTGATGTGTTAAATCTGTCCATTAAGTATGTACGAATGGCTGATCGTATCAGCTCATAAGTATGTATGGGACATTTTCCATGTACCGATGGGACCAGTCTGGACATTCCAAGGTTTGGTGAGATAAATGCTTCCATTCAGTATGGATAAGGCTGATCATATAAGCCTATTAGTACATATGGGTCGATTTTTCATGGCCTGATGGACCAGTCTGGACAGCTCTTTGTCCTTCCAGGCAGTACGGATGGCTTATCGTATCAGCCTATCAGTACATATGGGTCATTTTTCATGTATTGTTGGGACCAGTCCAGACAGTCCATGGTCCGCTAAGTTAAATGCTTCCATTCAGTATGGATAAGGCTGATCATATCAGCCTATCAATACATATGGGTTGAGTTTTTATGGCCTGATGGACCAGTTTGGACAGCTTTTTGTCTTTCCAGGCAGTACGAAGGGATGATCGTATCAGTCTATCAGTAGGTATGGGTCTTTTTCATGTACTGATGGGACAAGTCCGGACAGTCCATCGTTCGTTGAGTTAAATCCTTTCATTCAGTACAGATAAGGCCGATCATATCTGCCTATCAGTTTGTAAGGGTTTATTTCTCATGGCCTGATTGACCAGTTTCGACAGTCCTTGGTCCGTCCAGGCAGTACAGATGGCTGATCGTATCAGCCTATCAGTACGTATGGGTCATTTCTCATGTATTGATGGGACCAGTCTGGACAGTCCACTGTCCGTTGAGTTAAATCCTTCCATTCAGTACAGATAAGGCTGATCATATCAGCCTATCAGTACGTAGGGATGGACCAGTCCGGACAGTCCTTGGTCCATCCAGGCAGTATGGATGGCTGATCATAGCAGCCTATCACTACATATGGGTCATTTTTCATGTACTGGTGGGACCAGTCCAGACAGTTCATGGTCCGTTATGTTAAATCCGTCCATTCAGTACGGATAAGGATGATCATATCAGTCTA
>MU108071.1:23796-34935 GCA_012274485.2 Sinapis alba
AGTGGCTGATGCCCTGAGTAGAAGAAGAGCTGAAGTGTCAGCTGAGAAGGAGGCGGATGTACTGGAAAGTATGGTCCGGTCATTACATTTGAACACCTTGGTAAGCGAGGACGAACCATTGGGTTTAGAGGCAGTGAACCAGGCCGACTTGCTGACCAGGATTAGGCGAGCACAAGGCTTGGATGAGAACCTTCAGAAGGTTGCTCAGAATGATAAGACGGAGTACCAGGTTGCACGGGATGGAACAATCTTGCTCCATGGTAGGATCAGTGTTCCAAATGTGAGAGCACTTAAGGAGCAGATTATGGGTCAGTCTCATAAGTCTAAGTTCTCTGTGCATCATGGCTTGAACAAGATGTACAAGGACATCAAGAGGTATTACCATTGGGTCCGAATGAAGACTGATGTGGCTGAATGGGTGGCTAAGTGCCCTACTTGTCAACTTGTCAAGGCTGAGCACCAAGTACCCAGTGGGTTACTTTAGAACCTACCCATTCCAGAATGGAAGTGGGACCATATCACCATGGATTTTGTGTCTGGATTTCCCACGACTAGAAACAAGAAGGATTCAGTCTGGGTGGTGGATCGCTTAATCAAATCAGCTCATTTCATACCAATCAAGAAGACTGATGGTGTGGAACCCTTGGTATGGGTTTATATGGATGAGATAGTACTTCTGCATGGAGTGCCGGCTAGCATTGTTTCGGATAGAGATCCTCGGTTTGCTTCTTACTTCTGGAAGGCTTTTCAAAAAGCCTTGGGAACAAGAGTGAACATGAGTACATATTATCATCCACAAACGGATGGTCAGTCGGAAAGAACCATCCAGATGTTGGAAGATATGCTTAGGGCATGTGTCTTGGACTGGGGAGATTCTTGGGAGAGGCATCTGCCTTTAGTGGAGCTTTCTTACAACAACAGCTTTCACACTAGCATTGGGATGTCCCCCTATGAGGCTTTATATGGGCGACCATGCAGGACACCATTATGCTGGACCCAAGTGGGGGAGCACAGCATGATAGGACCTGAGATTGTGGAAGAGACCACAGAGAAGATCAAGTTTATAAGGGATAGGATGAAGGAGGCACATGACCGCCATAAGTGTTATGCGGATAGGAGAAGAAAGCATGTGGAATTTGGGGTAGGCGACATGGTCTACTTGAAGATGATTACCTTTAAGGATAGAAAGAGGGTATCTGGCTGCAGGAAGCTGGATCCAAGGTACTTGGGTCCATTCCGGATCATAGAGAGGGGGTGTGCCGTGGCTTACAAGCTGAACCGACCAACCGAAATGGATGCATTCCACAATGTGTTCCATGTTTCACAGCTGAGGAAATGTCTTTCAGAGCAAGACATAGTTCTCCCAGAGCTTCCATCTGATCTAGGCACGAACCTCACCTTAGAGATAAGGCCGGTTCGGATTGTGGATAGGATGGAAAAAGCCATGAGGAGAAAGACCATACAGATGGTCAAGGTTGTTTGGGAGTGTAATGGCCAAGAACAAGTTACTTGGGAGACGGAGGCAAGAATGAAGGCTGACTTCCGAGAATGGTATGGTCAGTTTTTCAAGGAGACAAGTCTAGGGTTGGATTCGAGGACGAATCCATCTCAAGTGGGGGAGACTTGTCATGTCCCTGATTCAGGATAAGGCCCTCGGGCACAGCCATGGTACGAGGAAACGCACCAGTCAGGTCACATGACCCAAAGACAAGGGTATCATGGCTGGGATGGATGGTTAAGTGCATCAGTAGGCTGAGACTTAACCGGAATGGGATGAAGACAAGGAAAGAAGACCTGGATGGGTTTTAAAATAGCTGGACAAGACATGGAAGAAGCTCGATCAGCTAGATCAAGCTTAGTCAAGCTTGGTGCAGCTGAGTGTAGCTCACCTTACCTTAGGTCAGCTCCGGTAGCTGGACCACTAGCTCACTCAGCTGGGGCAGCTAGCAACCAGCTCACCCCAGCTCGGTGGAGTGTTCGGGTCTTGGTCAAGGGTTCAGGTCTTGGTCAAGGGGCTCGGGTCTTGGGCGGTTACGGGACCGGTCCGGTCGGCCAAGCAAGGTCCGACATGGTTATGGTCAGGGGGCAAGTAGGCGAGGCAGAGGACTGGACCAGGAGGCTCTCACTCGAACAGGATAAGGGGGTCTTGGGCGGTTGGAGGCAGTTGGGACGAAGGGGTGCGAATGGAACAAGTTGCACCCATTCGGCCAACAAGTCATGCCTGTTCGCCCAGGCAGTTGGGGGTCGATTTCACTCTTTAAATACAGACCCTTGGGGTCCAGAATTGCCACAATTTCCCCTAAGGAAAACTCTACCCAAATCGAGACAGAGAGAAACAAAGAGAGAAAGAGAGAGATCGATCAAGGCTTGGCCGTGTGGGTATTGGTGGTGGATTCCGATCAGGAGTTGGCTTGTGTGAAGTGGAGATCGATTGAGGATGGCTACTAGAGGCAAGGATAAAGATTTGGAGAAGGGCTTGAGCACTCCAGAGAGTACGCCCAAGGTGAGTGGGATGGACCGAACCATCTTGCCATGGCTGCGGTGTGATGCCGTATGGGCTGTGGTCGGATTGGTGAATCCAGACCCATCTCTTCCCATCTATTTACTGATCAACTTCTCTTCATCTATATTCTCTGTGGGATTGTTGTTCCAATCTCGGTGTGACTGGACCAAGGCTTTGGCCGGTCCAGGAACATAGTCCTTGGCCTTTGGCCGGACTGGTCTTGGTCGGATTCTATTAGCTCCGGTGGGATTCATTGAATTTCGACCACGGATTCCTCTTATTAGGTATTTATCATGAATTATCATGTGTTTTATTAGGTTTTACCTAATCGATTTGAGGATGGTCAGTTATGGCCGGTTAGGCTGAATGGGGTCGAGATCAGTAGGATCGAGGCCGGTTCTTTAGATTCTGATTATGGATTCATCTTAGTTGGGATTTATGAGGAATTTTCATGAGTTTTATTTAGTTTTTGGGAATTTATTTGGATAGGTCAGATTTGGAAATCAACCATGGTCATTTGGGGTCTGGTGTGGACAAGGGGTTGGACCGCATTAGATCAGTCAGGCTGTATGTTGAATGGGTGTTCAGGGTGTCCTGAGGGATGTCCTGGATCGGGCCGAGTGCCTTGTGAACAGAATGGATAGGTTATGGAACATAGAATAGGGAACCGAACCATGCAATGTAGATTTGACTGCTAGGGTATCGGATTGTACTTATACATATGTCTTGTGGTGGTGTTTCTTACAGGATCGGACCAGGACCGTGGCAAGGCCAAGGAACCATGAAGTCCTGAGCCGTGGATGGATGTGTGGGTTATGGGATAGTATAGATAGTATGAACTTATGATAGCCTATTGTGCAACTGAACCTATGTATTGGATCACATGTTTATTATTAATAAAGATACAATTTCTCTCATCTGATTAGGCTTAGGAACCGAATTGGTTGAACCTCATATGAATGAAAATAACTTAGAAAAATATTGGACCCTAAAAATGAACAAACTTACTTGATTAGTTAGGTAAGGCCGCGGGTCCTAGTTGGGTCCATTGGACCAGGATCGGTTCTTACAAGGACTGTCAAGATTGTTCCTTCAGGCCATAAAAAATCTACCCATACGTACTGATAGGCTGATATAATCAGCCTTAACCGTACTGAAGTGAAGGATTTAACTCAACGGACCATGGACTGTCCGGACTGGTCCCATCAGTACATGAGAAATGACCCATACTTGTTTATATGATGATACAATTAGCCATCCGTACTGCCTGGATGGACAAAGGACTGTCCAAACTAGTCCATAAGGCCATGAAAAATCGACCCATATATACTGATAGGCTGATATGATTAGCCTTAACCGTACTGAATGGAAGGATTTATCTCAACGGACCATGAACTGTCCAAACTGGTCCAATCAGTACATGAAAAATGACCCACACGTTCTGAGAGGCTGATACGATAAGCCATCCGTACTGCCTGGATGCAACAAGGACTGTCCAGCCTGGTCCATCAGAGCATGAAAAATCCACCCATACGTACTGATAGGCTTATATAATCAGCCTTAACCATACTGAATGGAAGGATTTAACTCAGCGGACCATAAACTGTCCGGACTGGTCCCAACAGTACATGAAAAATGACCCATACGTACTGATAGGCTGGTACGATCAGCCATCCGTACTGCCTCGAAGGACCAAGGACTGTCCAGACTGGTCCATCAGGCCATGTAAAATCAACCCATACGTACTGATAGGCTTATATTATCAGCCTTAACCGTACTGAATTGAAGGATATAACTCAACGGACCATGAACTGTCTGGACTGGTCCCACCAGTACATGAAAATTAACCCATACGAACTGATAAGCTGATCTGATCAGCCATCCGTACTGCCTGGATGGACCAAGGACTGTCCAGACTGGTCCATCAGGCCATGAAAAATCGACCCATACGTACTGATAGGCTGATATGATCAGCCTGAACCGTACTGAATGGAAGGATTTAACTCAACGGACCATGTACTGTCCAGACTTGTCCCATCAGTACATGAAAAATGACCCATACGTGTTGATATGATGATACAATTAGCCATCTGTACTTCCTGGATGGACAAAGGACTGTCCAAACTAGTCCATAAGGCCATGAAAAATCGACCCATATATACTGATAGGCTGATATGATTAGCCTTAACCGTACTGAATGGAAGGATTTATCTCAACAGACCATGAACTGTCCAAACTGGTCCCATCAGTACATGAAAAATGAGCATACATACTGATAGGCTCATACGATCAGCCATCCGTACTGCCTGGATGCACCAAGGACTGTCCAGCCTGGTCCATCAGAGCATGAAAAATCGACCCATACTAATTGATAGGCTGATATGATCAGCCTTAACCATACTGAATGGAAGGATTTAACTCAGCGGACCATAAACTGTCCGGACTGGTCCCAACAGTACATGAAAAATGACCCATACGTACTAATAGGCTGGTATAATCAGCCATCCGTACTGCCTGGAAGGACCAAGGACTGTCCAGACTGGTCCATCAGGCCATGAAAAATTAACCCATACGTACTGATAGGCTGGTACGATCAGCCATCCGTACTGACTGAAAGGACCAAGGACTGTCCAGACTGGTCCATCAGGCCATGAAAAATCAACCCATACGAACTGATAGGCTTATATGATCAGCCTTAACCATACTGAATGGAAGGATTTAACTCAGCGGACCATAAACTGTCCGGACTGGTCCCAACAATACATGAAAAATGACCCATACGTACTGATAGGCTGGTACGATCAGCCATCCGTACTGCCTGGAAGGACCAAGGACTGTCCAGACTGGTCCATCAGCCCATGAAAACTCAACCCATACGTACAGATAGGCTTATATGATCAGCTTTAACCGTACTGAATTAAAGGATATAACTCAATGGACCATGAACTGTCTGGACTGGTCCCACCAGTACATAAAAATTGACCCATACGAACTGATAGGCTGATCTGATCAGCCATACGTTCTGCATGGATGGACCAAGGACTGTCCAGACTGGTCCATCAGGCCATGAAAAATCGACCCATACATACTGATAGGCTGATATGATCAGCCTGAACCGTACTGAATGGAAGGATTTAACTCAACAGACCATGTACTGTCCAGACTTGTCCCATCAGTACATGAATAATGACCCATACGTGTTGATATGATGATACGATTAGCCATCCGTACTTCCTGGATGGACAAAGGACTGTCCAAACTAGTCCATAAGGCCATGAAAAATCGACCCATATATACTGATAGGCTGATATGATTAGCCTTAACCGTACTGAATGGAAGGATTTATCTCAACGGACCATGAACTGTCCAAACTGGTCCCAGCAGTACATGAAAAATGACCCATACGTATTGATAGGCTGATATGATCAGCCTGAACCGTACTGAATGGAAGGATCTAACTCAACAGACCATGTACTGTCTAGACTTGTCCCATAAGTACATGAAAAATGACTCATACGTGTTGATATGATGATACGATTAGCCATCCATACTTCCTGGATGGACAAAGGACTGTCCAAACTAGTCCATAAGGCCATGGAAAATCGACCCATATATATTGATAGGCTGATATGATTAGCCATAACCATACTGAATGGAAGGATTTATCTCAACGGACCATGAACTGTCCAAACTGGTCCCAGCAGTACATNACTCATACGTGTTGATATGATGATACGATTAGCCATCCATACTTCCTGGATGGACAAAGGACTGTCCAAACTAGTCCATAAGGCCATGGAAAATCGACCCATATATATTGATAGGCTGATATGATTAGCCATAACCATACTGAATGGAAGGATTTATCTCAACGGACCATGAACTGTCCAAACTGGTCCCAGCAGTACATGAAAAATGACCCATACGTACTGATAGGCTCATACGATAAGCCATCCGTACTGCCTGGATGCACCAAGGACTGTCCACCGTGGTCCATCAGAGCATGAAAAATCGACCCATACGTACTGATACGCTGATATGATCAGCCTTAACCATACTGAATGGAAGGATTTAACTCAGCGGACCATAAACTGTCCGGACTGGTCCCAACAGTACATGAAAAATGACCCATACGTACTGATAGGCTGGTACGTTAAGCCATCCGTACTGCCTGGAAGGACCAAGGAATGTCCAGACTGGTCCATGAGGCCAGGAAAAATCAACCCATACGTACTGATAGGCTGGTACGATCAGACATCCGTATTGTCTGGAAGGACCAAGGACTGTCCAGACTGGTCCATCAGGGCATGTAAAATCAACCCATACGTACTGATAGGCTTATATAATCAGCCTTAACCGTACTGAATTGAAGGATATAACTCAACGGACCATGGACGGTCTGGACTGGTCCTATCAGTACATAAGAAATTACCATACGTACTGATAGGCTGATCTGATCAGCCATCCGTACTTCCTGGATGGACCAAGGACTTTCAAGACTGGTCCTTCAGGCCATGAAAAATCGACCCATACGTACTGATAGGCTGATATAATCAACCTTAACCGTACTGAAGTGAAGGATATAACTCAACGGACCATGGACTGTCCGGACTGGTCCCATCAGTACAAGAAAAATGACCCATACTTGTTGATATGATGGTACGATTAGCCATCCGTACTGCCTGGATGGACAAAGGACTGTCCAAACTAGTCCATAAGGCCATGAAAAATTGACCCATATATACTGATAGGCTGATATGATTAGCCTTAACCATACTGAATGGAAGGATTTATCTCAACGGACCATGAACTGTCCAAACTGGTCCCATCAGTACATGAAAAATGACCCACACGTTCTGAGAGGCTGATACGATAAGCCATCCGTACTGCCTGGATGCACCAAGGACTGTCCAGCCTGGTCCATCAGAGCATGAAAAATCCACCCATACGTACTGATAGGCTTATATAATCAGCCTTAACCGTACTGAATTGAAGGATTTAACTCAGCGTACCATGGACGGTCTGGACTGGTCCCATTAGTACATGAGAAATTACCATACGTACTGATAGGCTGATCTGATCAGACTTCCGTACATCAGCCTTAACCGTACTGAAGTGAAGGATTTAACTCAACGGACCATGGACTGTCCGGACTAGTCCCATCAGTACATGAAAAATGACCCATACTTGTTGATATGATGATAGGATTAGCCATCCGTACTGCCTCGATGGACAAAGGACTGTCCAAACTAGTCCATAAGGCCATGAAAAATAGACCCATATATACTGATAGGCTCATACGATCAGCCATCCGTACTGCCTGGATGCACCAAGGACTGTCCACCCTGGTCCATCAGAGCATGAAAAATGGACCCATACGTACTGATAGGCTGATATGATCAGCCTTAACCATACTGAATGGAAGGATTTAACTCAGCGGACCATAAACTGTACAGACTGGTCCCAACAGTACATGAAAAATGGCCCATACGTACTGATAGGCTGGTACGATGAGCCATCCGTACTGCCTGGAAGGACCAAAGAATGTCCAGACTGGTCCATCAGGACATGAAAAATCAACCCATACGTACAGATAGGCTGGTACGATCAACCATCCGTATTGCCTGGAAGGACCAAGGACTGTCCAGACTAGTCCATCAGGCCTCGAAAAATCAACCCATACGTACTGATAGGCTCATACGATCAGCCATCCGTACTGCCTGGATGCACCAAGGACTGTCCACCCTGGTCCATCAGAGCATGAAAAACGACCCATACGTACTGATAGGCTGATACGATCAGCCTTAACCATACTGAATGGAAGGATTTAACTCAGCGGACCATAAACTGTCCGGACTGGTCCCAACAGTACATGAAAAATGACCCATACGTACTGATAGGCTGGTACGATCAACCATCCGTATTGCCTGGAAGGACCAAGGACTGTCCAGACTGGTCCATCAGACCATGAAAAATCAACCCATACGTACTGATAGTTTTATATGATCAGCCTTAACCGTACTGAATTGAAGGATATAACTCAACGGACCATGAACTGTCTGGACTGGTCCCACCAGTACATGAAAATTGACCCATACGAACTGAGAGGCTGATCTGATCATCCATCCGTACTGCCTGGTCCATCAGGCCATGAAAAATGACCCATACGTGTTGATATGATGATACAATTAGCCATCCGTACTTCCTGGATGGACAAAGGACTGTCCAAACTAGTCCATCAGGCCATGAAAAATCGACCCATATATACTGATAGGCTGATATGATTAGCCTTAACCGTACTGAATGGAAGGATTTATCTCAACAGACCATGAACTGTCCAAACTGGTCCTATCAGTACATGAAAAATGACCCATACGTACTGATAGGCTCATACGATCAGCCATCCGTACTGCCTGGATGCACCAAGGACTGTCCAGCCTGGTCCATCAGAGCATGAAAAATCGACTCATACGTATTGATAGGCTGATATGATCAGCCTTAACCATACTGAATGGAAGGATTTAACTCAGCGGACCATAAACTGTCCGGACTGGTCCCAACAGTACATGAACAATGACCCATACGTACTGATAGGCTGGTATGATCAGCCATCCGTACTGCCTGGAAGGACCAAGGACTGTCCAGACTGGTCCATCAGGCCATGAAAAATCAACCCATACGTACTGATAGGCTGGTACGATCAGCCATCCGTACTGCCTGGAAGGACCAAAGACTGTCCAGACTGGTCCATCAGGCCATGAAAAATCAACCCATACATACTGATAGGCTTATATAATCAGCCTTAACCGTACTGAATTAAGGGATATAACTCAACGGACCATGAACTGTCTGGACTAGTCCCACCAGTACATGAAAAATGACCCATACGAACTGATAGGCTGATCTGATCAGCCATCCGTAATGCCTGGATGGACCAAGGACTGTCCAGACTGGTCCATCAGGCCATGAAAAATCGACCCATACATACTGATAGGCTGATATGATCAGCATGAACCATACTGAATGGAAGGATTTAACTCAACAGACCATGTACTGTCCAGACTTGTCCCATCAGTACATGAAAAATGACCCATACGTCTTGATATGATAATACGATTAGCCATCCGTACTTCCTGGATGGACAAAGGACTGTCCAAACTAGTCCATAAGGCCATGAAAAATCGACCCATATATACTGATAGGCTGATATGATTAGCCTTAACCGTACAAAATGGAAGGATTTATCTCAACGGACCATGAACTGTCCAAACTGGTCCCATCAGTACTGCCTGGAAGGACCAAGGACTGTCCAGACTGGTCCATCAGGCGATGAAAAATTAACCCATACATACTGATAGGCTGGTACGATCAGCCATCCGTACTGCCTGGATGCACCAAGGACTGTCCAGCCTGGTCCATCAGAGCATGAAAAATCAACACATACGTACTGATAGGCTGATATGATCAGCCTTAACCATACTGAATGGAAGGATTTAAGTTAGCGGACCATAAACTGTCCGGACTGGTCCCAACAGTACATGAAAAATGACCCATACGAAATGATAGGCTGGTACGATCAGCCATCCGTACTGCCTGGAAGGACCAAGGACTGTCCAGACTGGTCCATCAGGCCATGAAAAATCAACCCATACGTACTGATAGGCTTATATGATCAGCCTTAACCGTACTGAATTAAAGGATATAACTCAACGGACCATGAACTGTCTGGACTGGTCCCACCAGTACATGAAAATTGACCCATACGAACTGATAGGCTGATCTTATCAGCCATCCGTACTGCCTGGATGGACCAAGGACTGTCCAGACTGGTCCATCAGGCCATGAAAAATCGACCCATACATACTGATAGGCTGATATGATCAGCCTGAACCGTACTGAATGGAAGGATTTAACTCAACAGACCATGTACTGTCCAGACTTGTCCCATCAGTACATGAAAAATGACCCATACGTGTTGATATGATGATACGATTAGCCATCCGTACTTCCTGGATGGACAAAGGACTGTCCAAACTAGTCCATAAGGCCATGAAAAATAGACCCATATATACTGATAGGCTGATATGATTAGCCTTAACCGTACTGAATTGAAGGATTTATCTCAACGGACCATGAACTGTCCAAACTGGTCCCAGCAGTACATGAAAAATGACCCATACGTACTGATAGGCTCATACGATCAGCCATCCGTACTGCCTGGATGCACCAAGGACTGTCCACCCTGGTCCATCAGGCCATGAAAAATCAACCCATACGTACTGATAGGCTTATATGATCAGCCTTAACCATACTGAATGGAAGGACTTAACTCAGCGGACCATAAACTGTCTGGACTGGTCCCAACAGTACATGAAAAATGACCCATACGTACTGATAGGCTGGTACGATCAGCCATCCGTACTGTCTGGAAGGACCAAGGACTGTCCAGACTGGTCCATCAGGCCATGAAAAATCAACCCATACATACTGATAGGCTTATATAATCAGCCTTAACCGTACTGAATTAAAGGATATAACTCAACGACCATGAACTGTCTGGACTAGTCCCACCAGTACATGAAAAATGACCCATACGAACTGATAGGCTGATCTGATCAGCCATCCGTACTGCCTGG